>JANHAO010010983.1:0-17276 GCA_026873985.1 Saraca asoca | reverse complement strand
CTCCCTCACTATAAATAGAGGGGAAGGGACCATAGAGAAAGGAGAGAGAAAAATACACAGAAAAACCCATTAGTGAAAGAGAGCCTCTTGTATCTATAATCCTCATTAGAAGGATACATAGTGAAACATGAAAAGAGTGTTTTAACCATTGTAACTTGGTCTAACAAGACCTTTAAAAAGCAAATAACAAAAGAATAACATGGACGTAGGGGCCGATACCCAGCTTTGGCGAAACCACGATAAGTCTTCGATGTTATTGATCTCCTCCTAATTTCTTCCTTAAACTTTTGCTACTTGCCTTCATTCTTTCTCAAACATGCAATCAGGGGTGTCGTACTAAGGGAACCAATTGACCGAATTTTGGTGTCAACAGAAGCCTTTACTTGTGATGTACCTACATGTGTTATTTCAAGTGTATCCTATATTTCTTTGGTAGTGGAACAATTAGAGACTCTTTCATATTCACTAGGAGATAAAGAGTTAGAGATGATCCATTTTACTTTGTCGCTAATAGATGTTTCTTTCTTTCTTCATCTGTCCAAAGAGACTTTGATTTAGGCTGTATGACACCATTAATTATCTTAGGGGGCTTATATCTAAGCTCTACTAGATCACACATGTCCATATCAATAGCTTTAATGAAGTCTTTCATCTTCTGCTTTTAATAAGTGTAGTGTTCCCCATTGAAACCAGGAGGTTTGTGCATTGGTGGACATTCAAGCAGTAAAAAGTAGTTTGAATACAAAATTCTCAAGAAATAGAATCTGTATCAAGAGCCAAGCACTGATACCAACTATGAGGTCCCACAAAAATTGGATCTTTCCCTTTAGATTGTTGGATCTATATTTGGATTCTTTTTAATGAGTTACATAACTATATTAGTTTCTTTGACAGATTCAAGAGAAAAATGATAAAGATAATTATTATAGTAGATTTGTATAAGATTAAGATGAATTAACTCACAAAATGAATCAATAATGCAACAGGAATAATAATGCAGTAATGCAGTAAATAATATTATAAAATACAGAAACCAATAAAAATAATTGTGCAGCAAGAATTTTTAAAGTGGCTTCACTTAAATTGAAACCGTAATTCAAGTCTACTCCACTGGATAATCCTCAATCGGATCACCACTTCAATTAATCAAAAACATCAAGATTTAATTGGTCTCCTAAACTACTAGTTATACAACACAAGACTTTATAGGCTTCTTGCTAACCTAGAAGAATTAAACTAGGCTCTTCCAAACCTAAAATAATCACAAGACTTAGCTAGGCTCTTGCAGACCTAGAATAAGATTTCTAACACCAAAAACCTTAAAGAAAATGAAGAGAAAAGTTAAGAATACAAAACTAGAGAATTGATATGTTGATCTTAATTAATCTATGTGAATTCACAACAAAAGAACTTCAAGAACTTTTAATCAATCTAAATCAAAGATGTAGAGGTAGAAGAGATGAGAGAGAGATTTTTTGCACTCCTCTGAATTAGTTAGTGTGCAGTTATGAAATAAAATAAGGTGAAGAAGGTATATATAGAATAGTTGTAACTGACTATATTAGAATAACTAACTTTCTATTAGTGAATGGATTCATGAATCAATTCGTAAGTGATTTAGATAGGTTACAACTTGACTAACTTGACTGAATTGATTCATGAATCATTCAGAGTTGATTTGTGAATTGATTCACAGAAGAATGTCATAGAAATTTTTTTTTTTTGACTGAATCACTTCAAAGTCGATTTGTGAATCGATTCACAGGTTTTTCTAAACCTTTGGTAAGTCTAGTTTTCAAGCATTGTTTCATATGTTCTTGTCTAAATCAATTAACAAAGTGAAAAATGGTTTTTATAAAAATGAAGAACAAATGAAATGGTGATTTCAAAACTTCTTAAAATAATCTCATTTCATAATCATATTTCTACCTCATTTTGAAAAACATTTTAAGAAAATTAATTGGAGATAAATTGTGAAAAATTCACTTACAAAAGATCCTATAAAATCAAAATAAAGCCCTAAATCTAATGTAGATCTTTTGTAGAATCTTGATGAATTTTGATACCTATGAACATTTAGCAAACGTTACAGCACATAATCATAATATGATATGATCAAAATTATTTTCATCATTAAAACAAAAGATAGTCTAGCTGGCTAGGCTAACACAACCCATCACCATTATGGTTCAAACATGTAATCTTATTGCATGCCTTTCTAGTTCCAATACTAAATGGGTCATTGATTTAGGGGCTACTGATCACATGATGGACAATACAGGTATCTTATCTTCTTTCCAAAACTCCTTTAACTCTTAGGTCACTTAAGCAAATAGGTCTACTACTTCTATTTTTGGAAGTGGTACAACAAATGTTGCACCTAAAATCCCTTTATCTATTATTTTATGTCTTCCCAAGTTCCTATTTAATCTACTTTCTATTAGTTAATTAACACATGCCTATAATTGTAGTGTTTTCTTTTTTTTCCTAGTTATTGTGTTTTTTTTTTTTGGATCTTTTAATGAAGAAGATTTTTAGTAGGGGATACAAATTTGGTGGGTTGTATATGCTTGATGAAAAAGTTTCCCAGCCAATTGTTATTGTTGTTAACCTTACTCCACATTAGTTACATTTTCGTTTGGGTCATCTTTGCTTAACATCTTTAAAAAAATTATATCCTAATTTGAGTTTTATCTCTAATTTAGATTGTGAGTCATGTCAATTTGCTAAACAACATCACCAATTTTATGTTTCTTGAGTCAATAAATAGTGTGCATCTCCTTTTGAATTAGTTCATTCAGATTTTTAGGGTCCTTGCCTAGCTACCTTAAAATTTGGTTATCATTACTTTGTTACTTTTGTTAATGATTATTCAAGAGTTACTTGGCTTTATTTGATGAAAAGTCGATCATAATTATTTGATATCTATTGCACCTTTCATATTGAAATAAATAATCAATTTCAAGTATCTATATCCAAATTGTGTAATGATGATACTAAAGAATATTTCCTAGCACAATTTTTCTCATATTGGTCATAGCATGGTATAATTCATCGGTCATCTTGTGTAGTTACTCCATAACAAAATGGAGTAGTTGAAAAATAATCACTTAATGAAAGTTGCTCGTGCTTTCCTATTTTAATTGGAAGTAAAAGTACCTAAGATGTTTTGGGTAGATGCCATTTCTATAGCCTGTTTCTCGATCAATCGCATGTCGTCTTCCATTCTTGATGACCATATACATTTTTCTTTTTTGTTTCCTACTCAACATTGTTTCCTCTTACTCCATGTATTTTTGGTTTTACATCTTTAGGATCATAGTCCTCAAGTTTCTAAGTTAGATCCTCGATCTTTAAAATGTGTCCTTCTTGAGTACTCTTGAACTAAAAAAGGTATCAATGTTATTCTTTTGAATTAGGTCATTATTTTGTATCTTCTAATGTTACTTTCTTTGAATTTACTATATTTTTTGTATCTTCTAAGTCTCCTTACTTGATATTAGAATATGAATCTATTGATAAACATTTTCTTGTGTATTCCATTCCTCAGAATTCTCAGGTCTATTCCACCAAAACTTAGCTTCCTCCTCCCATTAAGCATGCTTATTCTCATAGAGTGTAGGTACTAGCTGCAACTCATCCTTTTGACACTGCTAAGACATTAGGTGCAACACTTGTTATAGACCTCCCATCAACTTTGTCTCCCCCATTGACTTTTTCCTCACCAAATTTGTTTCTTGTGCCTTATGATCTTGATTTGCTTATTGCTTAACAAAAAATGTATTCGTAGTTGCGTTTAGAAAGATATCCATAATCACCTTTACCTTATCTCTACCTTTGTGTCATATTCATCCTTACTTGTCTCTTCACAACCTTTTATTACCTCGTTGGATTCTATTACTATTCCTAAGTCAGTTTCAAAGGCACTTTCTCATTAACGTGGCATGTTGCTATAAAGGAAGAAATGTTGGCCCTTAAAGAAAATTGGACATGGGATGCTATGACTTTACCACATGGTAAGCAAACTATTAAGGTCAAATAGGTGTTTACTATGAAAGTTAATCTGGATGGTTCTATTGCTCAATTAAAAGCTCACTTAGTGGCCAAGGGATACACTCAAACTTATGACATAGTTTGTTTTGAAACCTTCTCTCTTGTGGTTAAGAGTACTTCAATTCATTTATTTATCTCTCTTGCTACCTATCAAAATTGGGTCATTCATCAACTTAATGTCAAAAGTGCTTTTCTACATGGCAACTTACTTGAGGAGGTGCATTTGGAGCAACCATTTGGGTTTGTTTCTTAGGGGGAGTATAGAAAAGTGTGTTGATTAAAAAAGTCTTTGTATGTACTGAAACAATCTCCTTAGCCTTAGTTTGGAAAATTTAGTAATGTGGTAATGGAATTTGGGATGAAGAAAAGTGATCATGATCATTCTATGTTTTATAGACAATCAGATTTAGGTTGTATTCTTTTGACTATCTATATGGATGATATTGTGATTATTGGTAATGATAGCCTGGGTATTTCAAAATTGAAAACTTTTCTTCAAACCAAATTTTAGACTAAGGACCTACAAGCACTTCGGTACTTCTTAGGCATTGAGATTGCTCAAAAAAATAAATGAATTTTCTTGTCATAGAGAAAATTTGTTCTTGATCTTTTGAATAAATCAAGTTTACTTAGAACCAAACCATGTGATACTCCTATGATTCCAAATGTTAAGCTTGGATTGAAGATGGAGAATTACTAAAAGACCCAAAATAATACAAATGGTTAGTGGGGAAACTAAGCAATCTTACTATCACCAAACCTAGCATTGCTTTCCTAGAAAGTGTAGTAAGTTAGTTCATAAATCCTCCAAGAACCTCTTATTGTGATGTAATTATACACATCCTGAAACGTCTCAAGTGGGAACCCAACATTATATCTTGTACAAAAAGCATGGTCATTGTAGAGTAGAAAGATTTTCTAATGCAGATTGGGTAGGATGTCCAATGGATCAATGATCTACCTCAATGTATTGTATGTTTGTTAGTAGAAACCTTGTATCTTGGAAATGCAACAAACAAGATGTTGTGTTTTGATCCAGTATAGAATCTTAATATTAGGCTACAACTCATGTTACATTTGAGCTTGTGTGGATTTCATGTCTTCTTCATCAACTTCGGGTTAAGTCTTCTAGAACTATGCAATTATGGTGTGATAATTGAGCTACCACTCACCTTACTACAAATATAGCCTTTCATGAGGAAAGAAAGCATATAGAGGTTGATTGTCATTTTGTTAGGCAGAAACTCTAGGAAGGCGTTATTGATCTTAGAAATATTAGAACTGGGGATCAACTTGTTGATTTATTCACTAAAACACTTTTGGGAAAACATGTTGATGATATTTGTAACAAGTTGGGCATATTTGATATCTATGCTCCAACTTGAGAAGGATTGTTAGTAAATAGGTTAGGCAAGGTATAGGCCTAAATAGGTCAATGAGTCATGAGTTTATTTTAACCCTACTTTGTTCACTTATTTTTCATCAAAATAGATGTGCCTGCTTCATTGTAGAGTATGGCTTCACAATTCTCTCTCTTAATAAATCTTTTTTTCTAGACAATATTAGCATGTCACATATTTGTTTGAAATAATGTAAATTCCTTGTAAAATCTTCCAAATCAGAATGACATTAAAGCATAAAATATAGTCAACTTTTAAGTCATATCTAGCTGGACATGCAAGCAATTTCTCAGGCATGCTTAAAAATAATTAGACAATTAAGAACCATTTTATTTATCAGTAACTATCATTACTAAAGAAACAAAAAGTTTACATACTAGCATAAAACTTAAACTTTAATTGTCATCAATGAGGAATTGGTTTTAACTTTTAGTATGAGATGCCCTAGAGACAATAGTTGCAATGACATAGACACTAGATATCTTAGCATATTTAATGAAATGTTATGTTTTGGCCTCTTTATCAATTTAGTCTTAAATATGTATATGTTTGATATACGTATACTATCTTGGATAAAGTCTTTGAAGTTGTAATTGTGTAGAAATAAATTACAATGGATAATGTGATTATGAGATAATTTGGAAATGTAATTATAATTTCTAAATATTTATAGTTGTGAGATAATTGAGAAAACAAGATATCAATTATTCATGAGTAAACCAACATATAGTATGTCGCATTCTCTAGAAGTGAACGATCTCATACACTATTTAATTTGGAGATATCTGGATAAACATATGGGTATAGGTTAGAAAACATATGACTAGATTGGCCCACCTTGAGAAACCATATGCATTGTTACCATGGGTCAATGGACTTGTCATATGAAAGGAGGTGTAAGGGATCCTTATACTTGAGATCAACACATTATCTTATATGAGGAGTCATTTATATTGATTTTATTCTAGCCTTGAACTCTTGAAAGAGTAGATGCAAATAATTTTGGGTACACCATATCAAGAAAGAATTCATCCTCCTTGACAAAGGAAAGATATTCTATATGTGTTTTAACATTTGTGCTATGATCAAAATCATATGCCTATGTATTGATTGATACATAAAATAAGTTCTATATATAATCAATTAATGATACATAAAAGGAGTTTTATGCATGAACAATTATGAGATAGCACATGATCAAACATACATCCTAGGTTGGATGTTTATAGGATTAACACTTGAACCATACCCTTAGTCCAATTTGAATATCAGGAGATGGAGATTGAATTATACACTATCACCTTGTCATTAAAGGTCTAATTTCTAAATAATCTATTCTTGGCATTTGGGTGGTCATGATGCTTTGCTAGAAGCCAACCATGATCTATGAATTTGTTTGAACAATTTGGAGAAAAAATGTTTTAATTAAAAGGACTTTTAATTCAATTGAGCTTATAGATGCTCATAAACAAATTCAATGCCAATATGCATGGCAACCTAATGGGTCACACACAATAAAATTACTTTGATCCAAAGTCAAAGAAAAGCTTGAATGCAAAACATTATGAATTCAGAAGTTGAATTGGTTGAACATCATGAAAAATTGAAATGATTAATAAGTTACTCTAATGTGAATAGAAGTGTTAATTAATCAAAAATTTAATAATTTTAATGGAGATTATAATTATTAAATAGTAGTAAATTGTCACGCCACGAAATCTTAGTCATGATCAGTGTGAATATCAAACCTTTCATTAATAATCACTAGCCTGTATCTCAATTATGCTAATTCATTTTATTCATGACATGCTGAATTTTGTTATCATTTAAATGACTCAATTCGATTTGGTAGCTAAGAAAAGAAAGAAATCCATGTGATTTCAAATGGAAAATATATTTATATAACTAAAATTTACATAATGTATAGAGACATTGCCCATTAAGGCACATGTCACTTGTTGCCATCAATATTTACCTCTAACATGCATTTCCCAAAATCCTTATACATGCCCCTGGCTAGTTTCAATAACCATTCTTCTTCAATCCCCTAGGTTCCTTTAGGCACAACACAAAATAAAGTTAGTTTATCCTATAGCTTGTAAAGATTTCAAAAGTATAGGTTAGACTAACTCCATCCCTAAGGATTTGATGACCATGCTATTTACATTTTCAAAAAGTGATTCAAAAAGAGTGTAGATGTAGATCCTCTAAGGATCAAACCATCCCAGAGCCATCATTAGTAATACGTTTGGGGGTTGTAGATGGACGATTTCTATCTCTTGTAACAACTAGCATCCTACCATGTTTAAGATTATGGTATAGTGTATTTTAATTTCATATGCTCCTAATAAACTGTTGACTATAGTGGTGAATGTATGAGTTATGATTTCCATTAGTTGATTATCCATCTTAACTTTCAGTAGGGAAATTGACCATTAATTCTTGAGTTTCCAAAAAATAATTCATAGAATAATGAGTCTGGGGCTCAATAAGATATATACATACAAAACAAATGAATTCATTACACAACAAGAGTCATACATTCATACACATGTATACATACCATCAAAAAATGGCTGGAATTTATATCATTTTCGTAAAGATTCATAGGGTATTGAAAGACTTTCCACTGAGGTAATTCACATTATGCATTTCTCAGCATATTAGGCCACTCTAGGCTAATTTTGATTCTTATAGCCATATGTCAACATTTCGAATTCATTATTCATATCAATTTCATGATATCACATTTTAGCATTTCATGTAACAACAATATAAATCATGCAGTACATAATCATAATCCAATTATAACCTTTCTTGTTACTCCATTCTTGTCTTATCCTTCAGAAACCCAATCTTTTCCCTCTAGCACCTACCTTATTCCTATCTGCCATATTGGAACGTTCAAATCCAAGATCTAGTTCATTATTTGCCACCATAACCTATTATTCTCATATCAAGCCTCAAAGGATGCTGAGTATTCAATCATTCCATTCTCATGATAAATATCTCATCACTTTCATATCAACATAGGTCATCATCATTCATGACATTGTGTTTCATTTCATGCCACACATACATGATCAAGATTTGTATCATATACTCATTCATTGTAGTAATTATAATTTCAACAACAATCATAACCTTACAATATCGTTTTCCACAATCATAGCCATTCATGACCATTGCAATGTTTTCTCAACTCATATTTGCATTCTCTTCTATACTCATTATTTAGAAATTATTGTATGCATACCCATTATATTCATTAATGTTAGTTTATAAACCACTCCCACAGGATATTACATTTGCCTTATATGTTTAATTGATTTTTTTTATAGTTTTGAGTCAAAGAAAAGGAGTGTAGGTTCAAGTAAGGAAAAATAGGAATAAACAAATTGAATTTTTGCTGAAAATGTGATAAGGATCATGAGTAGAATCACTGAAGTAAAATGAGTATGATCACAATTAGAATTGGAAAATTTATTTGTGAAAAGCTCAATTCAACTTAAGAAAATGTAGTTAGAAATGCAAGTTTGCTTGCCAAATTTTGAAAACTTTTAGGAAATCTAATTTCAAACATGATGAGAATCATGATTGGAATAAAAAAATAGCGTAGGGTTGGTTGATTTGACTCATAAAATTCAAGTTCAAACTTTGATTTGAATTGGACAAGAGAAACTATTGAGTTTCTACGAGCATGATTATAGGTTTAGTTCAAAATGGTGCAATTTGACTTGCATGAGTAGATTTTTCATATTAATAGTAGAAAAATAGAGGAACTCATTTCCAACACAAAACACACTATTGGATCTTATTATCCCATGTTTTTGGAAGCACAAACAAACACAAACTTAGCTATTTCAACATCATACTCATTAGCATCTCAACAATCCACTTAATCATCAATTTTCATCATATTATCACAAAACCCATTTTTACTAACTTGCACCACAAATCAACAGATCTCTAGCATGAAACACATCATGATTCACAAGAATGGTAAGTATCACTCACCTCAATAGCTTGAACACAAGAAATTGCAACTATTTCACCAAAATCTTCTATGCTCTTCAAAATAAAAAATAAGGGCATATTAGCTTCTAATCCTTTTTCCATAGATTTTCTCTTGTTAACTAGTCTATGATTAAATTATGATTTCTATATCATGAATAAAGCTAAAGTTAATAAATTTGAGCTCCAAAACATCAGAAAAATTGGATTAATTCATAGGCTCAATAGTACCATGAATAGTGATAGAAAGTTTTAAAAATTCATAACTTGAGTTATACTTAATGAATCAATATAATTTTGATGTCAAAATGGAGAGGAAAATGAGAGGATTCAGTAGTGAAAATCTAAAAAAAATAACAAGCAAGATTAGGAGCTCACTTGAAGAGAGAGAGAGAGTGAAAGTTGTAGAGAGAAAGTGAAAACTTGGAGAAGAAGATAAAGAGCAATTGCTTGGGTTTCCTTGTGTGGAAATGGTTGAATGAAGTAGGTGAGGTAGTTGGGGGGCATCTTGGAAAAAATTAAGGCAACTCATCACTATTTACAATTTGACCATTTCCCCTTTTGAATAATTTCTTTTCTTTTCTTTCATTTTCAGCTTAAATTTAACACACTTATCAATTTCTAAAAATTATGAAATTTTAATATAAATTAGTTACATTAAGTACCTTTATAATGACTATGTTTTGACCTTTATTTGACATCTGTAACATTTGTTTCAAATTTTTGAAGCTTTCTGGAAATAAAATTTCAAAATTACAAATTTTATTCCTTGAACATTCTTGATCAACTCTTTGATCTCCTAAGGATTTCTAAAATTCATATAATTAATTTCTACTATTCTCTAGGTCTCTCATTACTCAAAATTTATAATTTTGAAGTTCTCAAAAAATTTTGAATTTCCTTTTTCAAATTTTTCTAAGAATCCATTTTATTGACAAAGTAGGTTTAAAAAATTACAGGATGTTACATAAATTTTCATATTTGATATTTAAATATTAGAGAACATTTATATTAACACAATAGAAGATGTAGAATGGAGGAATGGTTCATCATTTAGAAATTATTTAGATTAATTAAAATAATTAGAGGATGATTACGAAAGAGGGTTTATGAGTATGGACTCATAGAAAAGTGTTTGGGCTTATTGGACACAAATGAGGGAGCATTAGGTTAAGAAGTATGGATCCTTTGGGCCTAACAATGCAACCCATTCACCTTGAGTGGACGACACAAATAAAGGGAAACCCTAGCTTGTGTGCCACTCATGAAGCTTCCCAACTCTTGTTTGTGCTCCAAACTCTCCTATTTAAGGAGGAGAGAAGCCAAACCAAACATAAAACTATTGTTCAGTCCTAGCACATGTGTTTTGCACCACTTTTCTCTATGATCTCACTCATCTCCTCTTTGCATTCAAACATTCAACCTTGCCCTAGTGAATATTAATTCCCTAGAATGCTAGTACCTCTTAAGTTGATTGGTTGTATTTCCTACTTTAGTAGTCATCTGAATTTGGCGGAGGCTTTGAATTAACTTGGCTTATGTGGATCAATGTTGGGTTTGGAGATTAATTTGAATGAATTGTCCAGATACAATCTGAAGGAGTTGATCATGGCACTTGTCCGTGGAATTGCTTAAAGTTCAAATTTAGATTTGGAGAGAGAGAATTTTGAGAACTTCTCTCGAAAAGGTACAATTTAAATTACTAGTTCATGGTTTGTTTAAATTATAACTTGTTTTATGAATTAATTAGTGACAACATGATCCAGGTTTGGGAAAAATTTAAAATTTTCACTGTTCATACTTGATGCATATGATTAGGATATTTGATGTGCTCAGATTTCTTTCCCAACAGTGGTATTAGAGCCCATGCTATTCTTTATTAATTCATGATTAAGGATTGATTGTTTTGGTAATAATGAAGATTATGTGGTTGTTGTAGTTTGATTCCATATTATCAAAGCTTTTGTCTATTGTGCAATTTTTTTTTTTTAACATTCCAATATGAATGGATCTACACTTTTGAATGAAAAATACATTGGAGAAGAACTGACCAACTAGCTGGTTGAACAAAGAGTTGGCCATTTAGCTAGTTGGCCGTGTACTGTGGTTGGCCAAACTAGCCATCCATTAGCCAATTGATTGTTTGTGATAACAATTAATCAACCTTATGATTTAATCACACAAATACAATTTAGGAAATTAATTCAATTGCAACCAATTTTGAAAAACTTTCCTAAATTGTGTTCATGTGATTATGGAAACTCTCCTTAACTTTAAATTAATTTGAATATGATTGCAAATTGATTAAAAATAATTTTGGAAACTTTTCTTTAAATTATTTACTTAGCACCAAAGTTTTGGAGAGTTACATGAAATTAACTAATTGATTGATTTTGAAATTAATGATTAGTTTTCAAAATAGATTGATAGTGATGATTGATATGGAATCAAATTAGTCAACTTATTTAAATTAAATATTAATCCAATAACTTGAGACATGTATGACTATAATTTGAATAAAATAATTAATGTTCTATACTTTCTTGTCTTATATGCCTCATATATACTTGAATGCATGGAAGGATGATTATGAACCAAGGTTTTCATGAATATAATGTATATTCTATTTTGGGTATTTATATTAAATAGGGCCTATATGTCAGGCCTTTCTCTCCACTTCTAAATGTAAAATTCTGTTCTCATCTCACTCCCTTTGAATGTAACTCAAGGTTTTTTCTATAAGATGTAATTAGTTACATAGGATAAAAATTAGGAAATTTTGTTTTCTTTTAGAAGAAGAAGGAGGTGCCTAAGTGAGATGCATGATAAGAGGCATATCACATAAAGAATCTTCCCTTTGATGGTTCAAAGGAATGATTTAAATGGTCCTATGCATGCATGTGATTTATGTGTATGATATTAATGGTGATATATGTATGACATGGACTAGAAAACATATGCATGCCTTGGATTTATACATATGATATAAATGGGATGTATGTATGATGTAGACTAGTGTGTGAGACCTTTAATAGCTAAGCTCCAAACTATTTAAAAGATCCCTCACTAATTTAAGTTGCATGTTAAGAACATGGTCCAATGCCACTCATCAAAATAATGGTAACCTGAGATTGATTATATGATAACTTGTTGGCCTCCATCAAGGTTATGTTATTATTATTTGAGTATGTATGATATTCTTATTTAATGGTTTCATCTTGGCAAACTTGTATTGTTTGGATGGCCCTAGTCATGACCGTACAATGTTTGGGGCGAAATTAGGTTTCACTTTGAATATTATAAACAAGGAGTTGTTTAATAAAGTTGAATGTAATGGATAATAAATGACAAAGAGTGGTCAATCTAAAGATTAGGAGTTACATGGAGATGTAATTGACAAGGAGTTGTCTACCTAATCTAATTTACTTGGATTCCTTGGCCTCCATCAAGTTTAAGTACATTGGACTGAAATCCTGACCTATTAAGATTATCATCCAACTAGATATTCTAATTATAAGACAAGGGGTCATTAGAATTGAAGAAAATAGTGGGAGTTCATTTTATTAAAGTCCATATAAAATGAATCTTATACATAGATATTGTTGACAATGAAATCTAGTTCGTGCGGGGAGTCCAAATTTCGGTCAACTGGAGTGTGTAGTTCTTGAACCCCAAGTTGTTTCCTGATCTGAAGGATGTGCTGGCTGGAGGATGATGAGATGGTGAAGAGGAAGAAAGATGGAGGTGTGCACAATCTTTTAACGTGGTTCGGTTAATCCGGGAGTTACCGGAACCTACGTCCACGATAGAGCTTTTATTAATATACAAGAGGAAATTTTTACAGAGTTTTTGCTTACAAGTCTTCTAGCCTCCTTTCCTCTTCTAACAATGTATCCCTATTCATAGAGGAAGGAAGAGTTATACATAATAATTACAAGCTACAATTGTGTTACATTAAGAAATAAATGTGAAAGATAATAAAACTCCTGCAATTCAGCTATCGCAGGTTACTTTCTGCAGGGTGGGCCCCTCTTGTCAACTGTGAACTGGGATATGTGTTTTTATGGCTTGATCCTGCTTTGTTTAACCAAAATGTCTATCCTCCTGAGTTGGGTTTCCTAGCTTGGGGTCACTGTCGCAGTTCGCTTAGCGAGCTCGATGCTGTTACTGTAGCATAGCGAGCTCGAGTAGAAGGGCTAGCTGCTTAGCGAGCCAGTCACATGATGACCTCTTTGTGTTACCTTTTAGTGGTGAGTGAGGTGGTTCTCACTGGTCCTCTTTAGCGAGCTAAGTAACTTAGCTTCTGCTGGGCTCGTGCTTGTCTTATTCTTCAAAGCTAATTTTTACCCATAACATAAGCCCCCCAACTCTCAGTTCGCTTTGCGGATCGGGAGCTGTAATTTTTCTAAGGCTTTGTTTGTAGTTAAAGTCCTTGCCTACCTGATTTGTCACTTCAGGTTTCTTTTCTATCTTTTCATTCTGCTTTAGGCCGTGCTTTCTCCTGTTTGCAATTTTTGGCTGTTGGCGTGGCACTACCATTTGCCTTGGGCCATCAGATTAAGGTTACCCAGATGTCTTCTAGACTTTTTCAGTAGATCGAGCTGATCTTTTTATACCCTGAAGGCCTTTTTCTTTTTCCTCGGAGGAGTTTAATGGAGGAGCCTATTGAGTCCCCTGTACTTTTGATATCTTGGCTTCTGGCAAAGCTTGTTGAGACATAGATGGTTTATTGTAGAGTGTTTGGAGGCATGGATAGCCTGTTGCATGTGGCTTTGCTGCAGGATCCGCCTTGCGGGCTCCTAGGGAGTCTTGTACGGATCTTGGATTATCTTCCCTGACTCTTTCGATAGAATTTAGCAACACTAGCCAGGCTCCGGGTGTCTTTTTGAATTGCACTGAGTCTAGTCCAGGAGGAATCGCTGGCTGGGGATGGAAAGATTGTAGGAGTGGAGTTGTTATTCCTCTTACTGGTGGGAGTTTGTCTCCTGGTGGCTGGCTCTTCACTTTCTTGCTGGAATGGTAGTATTAGGCTCTCAGGCTTTTGCCTCTGTTTTTGTATTTCTTCTTTTTCAAATGTAATCTTGCCTCGTTGAGGCTTTTTGGTATTTGAGCTCTTCTGTGTAGCTTCTGAAAGTTGTATTGGATGCTTTGTGCACCATTTTTTGTATATTTCTGATGATTAATGAAATCTTCTTTTGACCAATCGATTGTGCTTTTTTATTCTTCTTTATTTGGTTGCCTTTGGCAAGCAAAAGTCAGGTTGAGTGCAAGTTACGACTAATTAGAGGTCATATGTGAGCTATGATTTTTTGGCCACATGTTAGCTGCAGATATCCACGTTGCATGAAAGCTACAACGAGTTTATTTTGGCATCTTTGTGATGTGGTGGGCTTGTTGCCTACTATTTGATTTGAGTGTGCTATCAAGGTAGGCTCTTGGGCCATCTCACCCTCAGATGCGAAGTAGGCTCTGGGGCCATCTCACCCTTGATATCAGTTTTGCTATAGCGAAATGATAGCTCATCGCTAAGCGAGGTCGCATGTCTATACCACAGTAAGCTCATTGCTCAGTCTCGCAACAATCTTGTTGCTCAACCTCACAGCAATCTTGTTGCTAAACCTTGCAGTAATCTTGTTGCTCAGTGAGACAGCAATCTTGTTGCTCAACCTCACAGCAATCTTGTTACTCAGCGAGACAACAATCTTGTTGCTCAGTGGTTGAGGAATTTGCACTCTTGGTCCTAGCTTGGGGAGATGTTTTGTTCTGGATGTATCGATGGGTAGGCCTCGTGCCGTCTCACCCCCATATATATCCTTGTAATGATGGAGTGAAAACTCATTATCTAGGTAACACTTTTCAGCCAATCGGCTATAAATTACATTGATTCAACATTGAGCGATTCGTACAACTTCAAGATTGTCATTGATCTTAAGAAAATGCTACAAGATCAGAATATGGTTATCATGGAGGGCTCTGGCTCTTGGTTAGCGATTCGTTGAGCCTATTGAGCTCACTACTCTGACAGTCTTACCATGTAATCCTATAGTCGACCTCTTCTAATGAGGTCTTCTATGGTATCTTTTAGGGCCCAACATTTTGAGGTAGTGTGTCTGACCTCGTTGTGATAAGCGCATAATCTACTTGGATCTCTAGACTTGGCGGACACCCTTATTGGTCTGGGCCTCCCAAAGTCTTTGTTGTGCCTTTTTGCGATAAAAATTTTATCCTGTGTGTCTAATAGGATGTTGTAGCTTTCGAAGCGACCTCTAGGTCACTGAGGCTTTACCTTCTTTGCCAGCTAAGGAGTGGGGTCGTGACTATAACTCTTATCATTCCTCTTTTTACTTGCAGTGGGACCACTAGCATCTACTTTTTGCTTAGGTTCCTTCGTTCTGAAGGTTTCTTCCCATCTTATTTGTTTGATAGCTCACTTGTAGAATTCAATGAGGTCTCGAGTTATGGACTTATAGAGGCTTCTATACAGCTTTCCATCTTTGCAGAGTCCTACTAAGATTGCCGTCAAGATACTTTCCTCCGAAAGGTTTTCCACAGAGTTGGCTTCGTGCCTGAATCTGGCTATATAGTCCTTCAGTGATTCGTTCTTGCATTGTGAGATGGCAAAGAGGCATAAGTTGCCTCTTCAACACCCGCTATTGGTCAATGAATTTCTTTTGGCATTCTTCCCAGCTGCTGATGCTGCGAGCTGGGAGGTTTCTGAACCATGGCCGAGATATTCCTCCTAATGTAGTCGGGAAGACCCAGTATTTCACTAGAGGGTCAGTTGTTTGAAGATCCATTTGGATATTGAATACATCCAAGTAGTCGCTTGGGTCGCTATTCCCATCATATAGTGGAATCCTGGGCACTTTAAGTTTCTGTGGGAGAGGTTACATTTCTATCTCCATAGAAAATGGTGAGCTTTCCTTATGGTGAGGTTGATTGCTTTGAGGCCATGGGCATTCTTCTAGCCTTTTAAGCCTTTGGAGGATTTCTTCTATTATCAGGTCCTGTATTATGGGCTAAGGGGTGGAGCTTTCTACTCGTTGCAAGCCCCGCAGTCATTGACTATCGCAATCTTCATGAGTTTCCGTCTGAGCTTCTCTACGGAGCTATTGGAGTTGTGCCATGACTTCTTCTTGTCTTTGCACACTTTAGGCTTGTGCCTGTGCCAATACTTTAACAGTATAAGCCAACTCTCTTACCGTATTTTCAAGTGCCAGTTGGGGCTGACCAGGCATTTATGCCTTTCCAATTTCAGGAGCAGTAATAGAATGCTGGTGAGCCCCCACAATGGGAGCATCCGTCGGTTCAAAGACTGGAGCGATTGAACTTTGAGTGGTTCTTCCTCTTACCATTGTTGTTGTGGGAATGGATGTTCCAGGAAAATAGATGCAGAAAATAGATGGGCCCTTCCTCTAGTGCCAAAATATTGACGGTGAAATCTGGTTCGTGCGGGGAGTCCAGATTTTGGTCAACTGGAGTGTGTAGTTCTTGAACCCCAAGCTATTTCCTGATCTGAAGGATGTGTGGGCTAGAGGATGATGGAGATGGTGAAGAGGAAGAAAGATGGAGGCGTGCACAGTCCTTTAACGTGGTTTGGCTAAATCCAAGTGGTACTAGACATTATGTCCACAACGAAGCTTTTATTAATATACGAGAGGAAATTTTTATAGAGTTTTTGCTTACAAGTTTTTCGGCCTCCTTTCCTCTTCTAACAATGTATCCCTATTTATAGAGGAAGGAAGAGTTATACATAATGATTACAAGCTACAGTTGTGTTACATCAAGAAATAAATGTGAAAGATAATA
>JANHAO010010982.1:0-17298 GCA_026873985.1 Saraca asoca | reverse complement strand
TTATTATTTACAGTAACTTTTTTTATTTCATGCGCTGTTTCATTAAATTGGATAATATATAAAATAACAAAAATTATTCAAATTTTATGGTTTTTAATTAATTGAAAAATTGGATAATATATAAAAAAAATATTAATTCCAAAGGACAAATCCGTTGGAATATTCCGTTGGACTAATAATTCCAACGGTCAAAGTCCGTTGGAATTTTCATTTGAATCGATAACTCAGATTAATCCCAATTGGTATTCCAACGGTTGTAATCCGTTGGAATACATTATTTGTTGGAATTGTCTGTTAGAATTTCCAATTCCAACGAGGGTTTTTCCAACGGACTAAATCCGTTGGAATTTCCGTTGGAATGAGACATTCCAACGGATTTATCTAAAATTCCAACGGATTTTTTCCGTTGGAAAATCGGGTTTTTCGTGTAGTGGAAGTTGTCGACCCATTCTTCTTAATGTTACTGCTCAGCTTATTTCATCTGTTGTTTTTTTTAATTGCAATCGAATTTCATTTCTTTTTAGATGATGACTTTATGAACCTTTATTTATTAACGAGTTGCTTTAGTAGTAAGATGAGGGTTGAGTTTGTGGAAATTTTGATTTCACGGTGATTTATTTGTGCTTTTTTTTTATCAACTTGAATTTTGTCGAAATATTTTACTTTATGAAAATCATGATAGTGCTTCATGCTAAATTAAAAAAATTTTATATATAGTAAAATATTGTGTATCTCATTCTTCAAAATGTCATATGTACAACAGTAACGATCTTTCTTTTTGATATTTTATAAGATATTGAGAAATTATTTTTTTTTTGTTAC
Source organism: Saraca asoca (assembly GCA_026873985.1). NCBI lineage: Eukaryota > Viridiplantae > Streptophyta > Magnoliopsida > Fabales > Fabaceae > Saraca > Saraca asoca. The sequence continues at coordinate 16,476 of JANHAO010010982.1, read as the reverse complement.
ATAGAGAGAGACAGCTAAAATGGAAAATGAAAATACTATTTGTCTGTACCTATGATAATTAAAGCATGCCTAGCCAACTGAGGAAATTTCTATATTGTTGAAACTAACTCCTTATGAAGAGAGTGAAAGTTCCTGAGCAGAACAACATCTTGAATTAGGACTTTGAAGTGCAAATGAGCTTTTTCAGGATGATGGACCAAAAAAATTGAGTAGATAGAAAGCATTCCTAAACATATGCTTGTTGCAGTAGTGATAGGGGTGTCCATAAGAAACTGTTTGAGAGCTTGGAAGAGGGTATGTTACTTTGAGGCTGAGTTAGGGAGAATGAAGAAAACCTTGGTGATCGCAATGTTGCCTTCCCTTACTACTATTTGACAACATCTAAATTTACAGTTGTTGTAAGTAAAATAAAGAGGTAGTGACATTTGATGAGAATGGTTCCTTGTGAGTGTAGTAGGAGTGCTTGTAATGAAGTTGATTGGAGTATGGCATGAAGTAACATTGGCTTGCATGTAAGCAATATTTGTCATGAAACTCTGAAGCCTCTTCAAATTAGCACATGGGTTAGGAGATTCCCCATAAAGGATCACTCTATTTCTATAGAACCATATAATGTAGAGAATGAGTATTAAAGGATATGTAAGTTGGTTATGCAGCTGAGGAGCTAAATGTCCTTGCAAAATGCAGGTTTTGATCCAATGGACCATATCCAGATGCTACAAGTATTCTAGTTTTATGACAAGAGAAGATCCAAACCAGATTGTTTTGGCAAAAGGGTAAGAAATGAGTAGATGTTGGGAAGTCTCATTGTGTTTTCACAAAGTGCATAAAGGGAGGGAACCTCAATATGTCTGTAATAAAGGAATTTTGCAGTTGGTAGAATATGGTTGCATAATTTTCTTGGAAAGACTTTTATTCTAGAAGGAAGATGTAGCTTCTAAAGGTTGTCCCATGGGAAGTTAGTGATTTATGGAGCTAGAGGTTAAGTAAGGAGTTGGTAACCTTTGTAGACTATATATGAGCCAGTGGTTGAAGCAGCTTGTGCTAACCAATTAGGGGTCTGATATAGGGATTTGAGAAATATAGACTGCTAGATGAGGGAGATACATTACTTGAAGTTTTTGCACATCCCATTGCTTGGATGATGTGTTAAAAAGGTCTTGGATGATGTGTCAAAAAGGTCACTGACTACTTGTAGGCCTTGAAGTAATGGACCAGCTACTATTTTCCAATAAGGTCCTCTGATGTTAATGGATTGTCCATTCCCCACTTGCCATTGAAGATGATCTTGGATCAAGCTAGCACTAGCAATGATCTTCCTCCATATCTAGGTTGGGTTGGTTAGGGTTTGGAAGATGCTTTGTATGTCTTCTTTGCCATATTTAGTTGTGAAAGTTTGAGCCAGTAAAGAAGCTGATTGAGAGATGATTCTTCACACTTGTTTGCATGTCAAAGCTTGGTTGAACTTAACCATTCTTTTGAGCCTATGCCTCTTATGACCATCTGAGTAGTAAGCATATCCCAAGATGTTAAGTGAATAGTATTTATATTTGAGTTACCCTTCAAACTAGAATTTCCTAATAGTTTACTTTATCTTTTGCTGGCAATTTTTGGACAACACAGTAGTGGAGGTTTGGAATGCAGGAAAGGAGTTTATAACATTCTTGTAGAGAATAAGCCTTGTTATTTATGATAGCATTTTGGCCTTTTATCCTTTCAACTTTCTGTAGATCTTATCGAGAACTTCCTTCTATATGATTTTTTTGTCTTGATGCCTATCAATATAAGTGCCTAGATATTTGCCAATGGTGAACACTTATTTGACTCCCACTATTCTAGTCATGATCTGTCTAAATTTCCTGGATGTGCTTGGATTGTACTTGATTGTTGATTTTAATGGGTTTATTGTTAGTCCATACAACAGAGAGAAATCATGGAGTAGTTGCTTGACCTTTTTATAGGAGTGGGAGAAGGCTTTGAAGAAAAGGAGGAGGTCATCTACATAGAGTAGGTGATTAATTTTAGGGGCCCTTTTTGCTGGTTTAATCCCTTGGATATCTTTGTTTTGCTTGGCTTTTTCTAGCATAATGGATAAAATGTTAGTGCAAAGGATGAAAAGGTAGGGGAAATGGGGGTTTCTTTATCCTAAGCCATACTAAGGCAAAAAATTATTTGTAGGTTTTTCGTTAATAAGCACTTCATATATGACAGTGGTGATACACTACATTAGGATCTGTATTCAACTAGGGGGAATTTCGTTTGTTGTAGGACTAGATGGATGAACTGCCAAGAAATGGTGTTATATGCTTTATGGAAATCCACTTTCAGGGTTGTCTAATGATGTTTTTTTACCTTTGCTATGGTTTATGTAGTGCATAAGCTCAGTTGCTATCATATGTTATCGGTTATAAGTCTACCTTTAACAAATACATTTTCATATAGGGATATTACTTCCTGTAGAATGGGTTGCAACCTAAGAACTAGAAGTTTTAAAATAAATTTGTAGACCGCATTATAGAGGCTAATAGGCCTATAGTTTGAGAAAGAGGATTGAGATTGGCCTTTAAGGATGAGTGCTATGAGTATCTCATTGAAGGATTTGAGAAGGAAATCTGTCCAAGAAAGAGTAAATTGTATTTGCAATATCCTTCCTCACAATGCTTCAAAGCGTTGGAAGAATTTACCTGTGAAGCCATCTGGGCCTGGCACATTATCTACAGGAGTATCTTTGATGACTTGTTCTAATTTTGGGGTTAAAAAGGTAGAAATAGGATATTTTTAGTGTGCTGCAGTCAATTTACCGATTGGAAGTTGCTGGAGAAAGTGAGCCATGTGATCAGGTATTTGCCAAGGCCTGAAGAGGGACTGGACGTGGTGGATTGCAATAGTATTAATATGATAAAGACAAGATAGGATATAGCCATGTTGATCTTGAATGGTAAGAATCATGTGTTTGGCTCTTTTCTTGTTTACCATTGTATGGAAGTAGTGTGTGTTCTTGTCTCCATGTATAAGCTAGAGTTGTTTGGCTTTCTGTTCCCATATTGGCAATATAAAAGATATTCTAGTTAATTCTTTGTGGCTTTTTCCTGTGTACTTATTAGTTTATCTAGTTGATCTTGAAGCCGCTGCAATTGGAACTATAAGTCTTTGATTTGATGTTGGATTTGCCCAAAAGTGCTTTTGTCTCAATGTTTTAATTTCATTTTAGTTTGCCTTAATTTAGAGACAAGTCTAATAGCCAAAGAACCATTAAACTGAGTATGTGAAGTTTGTTGCACAACATTTGAACAATGAGGGTGTGTGGTCTAATGAGCTTAACATTGCAAAATTATGAGATTTATATTGTGTGTCTGTAAAGGTGGTCAGAAGAATTAGTGAGTGATCTGAATTAGAAAAAGGAAGGCTTTGGACCTTGGAGTAGGGGAAACGATTTATCTATTGATCATTACAAAGCATTCTATCAAATTTCTCCTATACACAATCAAACCCCTCTCTATTGTTGGTCCAAGTAAACTAGTTTCCCATAGGAATAAAGTCATAAAGACCACATTAAAAAATGGTGTCCTAAAAATCTTGAGCTCCAAGTATGGATGTGCAGCGACTAATCTTTTCTGATGGGGTCAAGACTTGATTAAAATCTCCAATCAAAAGCTAGGGGTATGAGGAGTTGCATATATCAGTGAAGTAGGCATGCTTGATGAAGGTTCGGAGGGTATATCTATCTTAAAGATGAGGAGGATCATATATCCCTGGAAGGATAAAAGTTGGGAATTGAGTGGATTCCACTTTCAAAGTGTATCCAATGGAGGGAGAGTGAAATCGTTGGAATCAAGAATCTAGGTGTCCATGCTAACAAGAAGCCTCCCTTGTGGTTAGTTGCATAAATGCCTACTAAATTTTGAAATCCAAAAGAGGCCAAAATGGATTGTGACTTATATTGACTGGAGAGTCTCAAACGACAGTAGAAATTATAGATGATTTTCCCTAATTAGCTGTCTACATTTGTGAATTGTAGAGAGATAGCTAAGACCTCTATAATTTCAAGCTAAAATCCTTATATTGAGAGAGGAGGTTGTTGTGGGACAACTTCCTTGAACCCTGGATGCAAATTTTCCAAAGTATGAATTATAAACTGTATAGTTTGTTGAAGATCCTATGACTGGTCTTGGGAAGAATTGTGATAATTTATGTGGACATGTTGCCATACTATAGAGGATGATGAGGACGAGTAGCAGATTAGGATAGGAGATGGAGCTTGTTCCTGTTGACATGTAAATTATGTTTGCAACATGATGGCCTCATCATTATTTAGAAAAGAATGTTATGCTTCTTGGTAAGTATAGTCTGAGGATGGGCTTGGCAAATTTTTTTGCATGGAAGAGTATTAGTAGAGGTTGCTATAATGGGACATGTCGTATTTCCTTTTATTTGTTATATGGATTATTCCATCATAATCATCAAGAAGCTCTTGAAAGGAATGTCTTCTTCTTGTTCCTTGAAAACCATACTCGTCTTGTTTTCTTTTTTTTGAGTTTTCAAAATCAGAAGTGTGAGTCTAACATGGATAGGCCATGTGAAGAACAACAGCCATAATGATACAATAAATCTAGAATTTGACGTTAATAAACCAAGTAAAAGAGTTTATGGACTAGTTAGTGGGATCTAGTACTGATGTTGGAAATAGTGGCATGTGTATGAGAGGTATATTGGTCAATTTAAGGCTCATATCTAGACTAGATCCAAGAGGCATAACTAAAGACATCTAGGGAGGAAGTTGGAGAGAGCCTAGGGATATAATAGGGGTATAGGTAAATGGTTGGCCTTAAAGGCAACTTTGGATAGAAATGAGGCCTTGAGGTTCTATTGAATTATCCATATGGATGAGTTATTGAGGGACTGAGGCTATGGTAGGGGGTAAGTGGCTAGCCTTGTGGGCTACTTTGGACAGAATTAAGGTTTTGAGGTTCTATTAGATTATCCAGAGGGAATGATTGCTGAAGGCCTAGGGGTATAGTAGGGGTAGGGTTGAGAGGTTGGCCTTGAGGGCTACTTTGAACCTGAATGCCATCATCCTATAGTAGCATCTCAAAGTTCATAGTCATAGGCCTAAGAACAGCTTCAGAGCTCGATTCAGCTTGAGATTGAGGGTTATCATCCATAATGAGGGCATTGGTTAGAATTTCTTGTTGCTTGGGTAGCATAACACTTCTTAAGGCTTGTAGATGACCCAAATGGTTGTCTTCTATAGAAAAGTAGGGGACAAAAGGCCAATGTGGTATGGGGTTGTCAATTTGGGGAGGGGGTTTGAGAATGAATTACCACTAGGATTGAGTTAAGTTGGATAAGGTTAGGGTTCACTATTATCTAAATTCGAAAGTCTTTTGTAATCATATGAGAAGTAGGTGTACTCTTGTTGGGTGAAAATAAGCTAGATTCAGGTTATTCTTCTGGAAGGATGGGATTCAAAAGCCCTTGCATCTGAGACAAAGTGTGGAGTGCCCACATATACTCCCATTTCCACATTAAATAAATTCCTGTGCATATTTTTGGATAAGTGATGAAATATGATACTTTAAAGTTATGTCTTGTGACTTGAATTGAGGTAATAATTTACAACAAAAAAAATGAAGAGTTGAGATTGAGCTATATGGTTTTGTCATTGATGTCATATAAGGATGGACAACTAAATATGTTGATGAGGAAGTTTCATATATGATGGTTATGGAGTATTATAAGACGTTATAATTCTAAAGTTGAATGAGAAAATCTCCAAGTATTACTTTTATCTTATTCAATTATTGTTAAGATTTTATGATATAAATTTTGTGTGAGGACCTATCTATCATACTCTCTAAATTTCCTACGAAAATTTTTTATACTAAATTCTTATATGCTGATACACAACATATTTATCATACTTTCAATTTTAATGTTATTTGTTTGCTAAGATAATTTATTTATGTTGTTGTTTGAAAGTCAATTGCTATTTATATTATGGTTATGTAATTGAAAGTTTACCTATCATAGGATCAATTACACTTTTGTGGTAATTAAATGCATAATTTTTTAGGAGAGCAATATATTGATAGTATAATAATTCTATTGGTATAACATTATCAATATATTTTTTTTACCATAATATGAATAGTAGATTGGATATCGCAACTTTATAATTTTAAATGCCCTATCAATATTAGATTTTAAGAGCATAATATTTGATCTTGTATTATGTTCTATAATCTTAAATGTTCTATTAGTATTAGGTTTTGTAATATACTATTTTTAATTGACTTATTTATTCATTGTAATTTGGGAACCTTAAGTGGGATTATAATGAATAAAAGGTAAATTAAAATTACATATTATCTAATTATTGTGAGGAAATATGTAGCGTAATTGTATTTATATGCATCATGAACATTCATAATGAATGTATTTTGATGAAATTGCTCTAGTTCTTTTGCGTCTATGTAATTAATTTATGTTATTATTTTTATGGGACTAATTATAAGGATTATGAGTTTTTAAAATTATTTTTGGCTATCATAAATTGATTATGATAAATATTTCTTATGATTGTGTATCCACCTATTGTGGAATCAATTATAATAAATTTTATGTATGATAACTCTTGTTTAAAAATATTGTGTGAAATGTTGATTTACGACGTTAATGCGTTAATCATGTTAATTTACATTGGAAATATTTAGTTAAAACAAAATGTAATTTAATCATATTTATAGAATTAATGAATTTTTAAGTTTTGTTATTTTGAGACAATTAATGTTGATATTTAAATTTTATTAAATTCGTGCATGTTGATTATTTTGTTAAACTTGACAATTGATTTGATAGATATTTAATGATGATCCAGCATATGTGGTTTTTGATTAGTTGGTGTTTGTCTATTTATAGAGCCAATCATGATACATTAAAGTGAAGATTATTTTATATATTCAGAAAATATTTTAATTATATATGTATAATTTACAAATTATATAAATAATGGACATACCTTATCAATATGACATTATTTGATATCATTATGAGATCCTTAAAATAGAAAAAAAAATCTCTTAAAATAATATGCTACTTCCTTTATGGAATGTGACTCTCTTTTGTGTGAGATATATTTTAGAATTCGATTTTCTTATGTCAGAATTGGGTGATATATCTATTAATTTGGCATGAATAAAATATTATGAATCATATTATGATTAACTTTTACTTGTCTCAAAGAATTTAAGCAATAGAATTTTAAATGAGTCATTATATATATTCAGAAGAAATTTCTAAAGCTTTGTCTATAGTTTGGACATTTCTACTAGATTTGTCATCTAAGGGTGAGTTTGGGATAGTTGCAAACATATTTAGTTTTTGATCTAAATCTTCTATCATTTGGCTAATTTTGACTATTTATATCCTATTGAAAAGGTTAATCCTATGAGGTTTAATTAATTATTTTTGCTTATATCGGGGAATATCATGGAGTTTGAATAAAGGTTTTTCTATTGGCTTTGGAGTACTAAATGAAGGTTCTCCTATTTAGACTGGTTCATTGCTAATAATTTGTTGTCATAGTTTGAAGTTATCTGTTGGTATAGTTGTTTTGTTCCATCAAGGAGTGTATATCCTTTGAAGAAACAGGTTCATTGGCATCCTTTATCTTAAAGGCTACAGTAACTATTGGACATTTTGAATCTCTTGTTTCTATTTGGAAGGGTTTTTGAAGAGGTAACCCAGAAATGATCTTTTCTTCCTTAGTAGTTATCCATGTCTGGGTAGTTTTATTGATGACACTAATAGAATTATTGAAGGGCCAATCTTTTTCTTTGATTAGTTTAAGGCATACGTTGAAGCTAAATAAATAGATTATCTTTTCAAAAGTTCTATCAATGTCACCAGTAAAACTATCGAGACATAGACAACTACTAAGGGAGAAAAGATCATTTCTGTTATCTTCTAAAAAATCCTTCCAAATGGCAATAAGAGATCCAAAATTTTCAATAGTTGATGCATCCTTTAAGAAAAAGAATGCCAATGAACCTGTTTCTTCAAAGGATATACAATCCTTGATGGAACAAAACCACCAATAGATACCTCCAAACTACAGGATAACAAATTATTAGCAATGAACCAGTCTAAATAGAAGAACTTTCATCTAGTACTCCAAAGCCAATAAAAAAACCCTTATTCAAGCCCCATAAGATTCCCCATGATAAGCAAAAACAATGAAACAAATATCATAGGATTGACCTTTTCACTAGGACAAAAATAGTCAGAATTAGCCAAATGATAAAAGATTCATAACAAAAATGGAATAGATCTGTAATTGTCCTAGACTCACTCTTTTATGACAAATTTAGTAAAAATGTTCAAACCTTAGACAAAGCTTTAGAAATTTCTTCTAAAGGAGAAGAACAAAAAATAGACAAAACCCTATTTTCAAAACATAACTTTTCATAACTCAATGCGATAGAAAAAGAGAAAAACACAGAGCTTACATCTAATATTCTCACCTTACCTGGATTGAATGATTCAATCAAATTCTTGAGCAATTAGAAGGAGATTTCTGCATAGTTAATTAGAATCGACATTTCAATTTGACTATATTGTATTTCTAAACTTAGTATTGGTTATTCTTTAAGATTTCTAGGGTTAGAAATCTAGATACAAATGAAAGGTAAATTTTCCCTTTGCATCCTTCTAAAATTGTGAGGTTGATTGCAATTTGTAGTAGGTGTATTGAATTCTTGTTAGATTTTCATAACTATGAGGTTGATCATAGTTAGCTAGAGATTTAGAATTTTTGTATTTTAGGTATTACAAGAGCTTGTTAATTTCTTATTGTAAAACTGGTCAATAGGAGCCATGTTAAATTCCTATGCTTATTAATAAAAGCGATCATACGGTTAAGTATTGATCCAGTGGAGTAGAGTTGAATTACCGTTTCAATTCAAGTTGAACCACTTAAAAAATCTATGTCTCAATTCTTTAATTTTTGCATTTATATTCTTGCAAAGTTAAAAATTTTGTAATTCAAAATTTTAGATAATTATTACATAAATTTTCTCTTATATTTTTGCTATATTGAATTTTGTTTAATTTTGGTTTTGGATTTAATGCTGTAATTTATTTTTCTGCTAATTCATTAAATTGATTGATTAATTGTTAACTACATAATCTGATAAAAGAAAGACTTCTCTTGTGTATACTAATTAAAGTTAACAATTACATTATAAATTTGACTTAGTTGTTAAATTGATTTGGATTTATAAAGAGTATAAATTTCCCTAACGGGAATAAGGGAAAGATCTTAGTTGTTATCTAACTATATCTTTTCGGGACCAATAGTTGGTATCAGAGCTTTGGCTCTTGATACCCTTTTAGTTTAGAGAAAACATGGATTCTGTTGTAGGTATTTTTGGAACCACACAGATAGGCTGGTAAAAGCCTAACGGACAAACCCAATTGGAAAAAGGTCTTATATTGAAGTCACTGTATCAAACTCTTAGCTCTTAGCTAGTAGCTTACATGTCCCAGCTCTAGCTCACTAGTCTCAGCTCTTAACTAGCTCGCATGTCCCAGCTCTAACTCACTGGTCTCAGCTCTTAGCTAGCTCGCAGGTCTCAGCTTTTTGCTAGCTCGCATGTCCCAACTCTAGCTCGTAGGTCCCAGCTTTTAGCTAGCTTGCATGTCCTAACTATAACTCGCTAGATGAAACATGCCACCTCCACCATCTTCCAGAAACTCACTTTGGTGAAACCCGAGGAAGGGACCAACTTGCAGACATTAACTGGCTGGAATCAACTTTTAGAGTCCAAATTGTCAACATATTTATTACTTGATGTAATAGATTTACAACTTACTAAATTATATTTATAACCTCTTAGCCCTATAAATAAGGGCTGGATTCATTGTAGAAGAGAGGCCAACTGAAGGCAAAAAAAGAAACTAAGAGAGATCTTTGTAAAAATATTGTACTTAGTAAACATTTCCCAACAATAACACCACTGTGGAAGTAGGAATCCAGACAAAGGATTTTGGCTGAACCACGTTAAAAAACTCACAGTGCCCATCCTCCTTTTCTTCCTTCATTTATTGCATCTGTCTCCCACTTACATAACCAGATTGCAGTTTGGCATTTCAAGAACTATTCTAGTTGACTAGATTTAGGCTTACCAAATTTTATCGTCAATATTTTAGTGCTAGAAGGAGGGCCTCATTTGCATCCTAGTTAATTTTCTATTTAACTGTGATGGCTGATCCAAACAAAGCCAATCAGCCAACTTCCTTTCTGGTTTGGTTTGCAGCTGACTAGCAACTCCTTTTGCCATGTCAATAATGCCCTGTTACTGGAGATCATCACTTGTAGCTGAAGCACGATGAAGCTTACTGTTGTAGTTGAGATTGACAAATTTTCCTAAGGCTCTATTATTAGATATGCTATTTAAATCTCAGTAGCAAAGGATTGAACTAGTTACTCTATTCTACTTAAAACTCATCGTATGCTAGCTAATGTTTCTATGATCGGACCATAGCTGACAGGAGTTAAAGCTTTTACTCCTCCAGTTTGGAAATTTGTTTGTTATAGCTAGAAATTTTGACTTGCTGTCCTACAACTGGGTGAAGTTGCAACATCGATCCTTTTAGCTAGTGTTGTTATGAGTTGAATCTATCAAGCTGCAGCCCTCATCCTCCACTCAACAACCATGACTTATCCCTTATGTTGATCACAACTACTACTTAAGATGGACTTTGTCTTTATCAGAGACTGACACATGAACCAACGGTCCAATTGTCCATGCTTGTAGTAGAGACTTATTGCAGTGCTCCTAAACTATGTGTTGTTGCACCATCTTTTGCTAAAAGCCCATGTCTAGTTGTGGTTAACCAGTAGTGACACTAAGCATGCTAGCTGTTGTTGAATCATGGCTACCCTATGTTAGTCTCCCTGTCCAAGACTTCCTTTGGGACTGCAATTTAGTGCTAAAGAGTTTTGTAAGCTTCTCCCTTTCACTGGTGGTGTCACTACATAAGACCAACCGTAAACTGCCATCCTGTGGTGACTTTTGGATAGTCAGATCACCAAACTCTTTAGCTAACCTCTCCTTCTTTCCTATTTATCACTCAACGTCAGACTACTTTGATTTGTTACTTAAATTAGTTATTTTCTTTCAACTAGTAGCATCTCCTATTTTGCCACTTAAGTCACATGGATTCCATAGGTCGAACCTTTTTCAATCATCCTAGCAACCTGGAGTGCATTCCATTGGCTAAACCGTCCTTAACTATCCCTGCAAGTTGAAGTGTATTCAAGATAGCCTTACACTTTATTCAGCTAAGTAGGAAGGGATCTTGTCAGTTCTATACTAAAAGCTGGTTAAAGGCAGAGCAGTAGCTTATCACCAACTTGGTCTGCTGTTAAGTGCCCTGTTAAAATTTTTCACTTGTGAAAGCCTCTAACAGCTACAAAAGTTGTTACTGGGGCAGCTCATCAAGGGCTTAGGTGCACCAACACCAGGATTGCATTTCAGTGAGCCATATTTTGAACCTTGGAAGCACTTCTCTTTGACATCGATATGGTTTTAGACATATGAGTGTGATGTTAAGCTCGCACACACTGTTATGCAACAAGACTGGATGACGAGCTCGTACCACTATGCAATGAGACTAGATGAAGATCTCATACCACCATGTAGAGATTGGGTTCGATCACTAGTTTGCATTGCCATGCAGTGAGACTCAGTTTTATGGCGAGCTCACACCATCCGCTAAGTGTTGAAAATGATACAGGTTATCAGCAATAGTAGCAGCATCATTCTGAGCCAGAAGGTATCTGGCCAGGCAAGTGATTTTGCATATTCCATGGGTCCTTTTGGGCTGGAAGTAGTGGCTTGGACCACTTATTAGCAAATTATATTAGGATGTTGATGACTATAATGAATGCTATATTTCTTTAAGCAATAATGGAGAGTATTGGCATTCCTACGTGGGTACGAATTGCATTTCACATGTCTGAGGTTGCAGAACCATATATACGTCGATGGGCTATAAGGCATTTAGAAAAAGGAAGGGTTACATTTCTGTTGCTAGAACCCGCCTTATGCAACACCACTAAAGCCACTCTCAAAACCAGCTGTCGTCATCCATGTCTTCTAGCCATAGCAACGACTTGTAGAACCAGTTGAACCAGTAGTGGCAAAGGATGTTCTATCTAGGTCAAGGCTGCAATTGATAACCAACAATAGCAGTGTGGTGTTGAGCTTACACACTAGCTATGCAGCAAGACGATTCAATGACAGCAACGAGCTCGCGCAATGACCATACAACAAGATGATTCAAAGATGAGCTCGCATAGTGACTATACAGCGAGATGATTCGATGATGAGCTCGCTTAGTGACCATGCAGCAAGACAACTCGATGACAAGCTCACACAGTGACCATGCAGTGAGATGATTTGGTGACGGGCTCACGTAATGACCATGTGGCAAGACAGCTCGATGATGAGCTTGCACACAGTGACCATGCAATGGTTGGGTTTGATATTGAGCTTGCAGTGACCATACAGAGACTAGGTTTGATGATGAGCTTACACCATCATGCAATGAGACTGGGTTTGATGTTAACTAGCAATGGCATTGTGGTGTTGAGCTCACATGGCCATGCAAAGCTCACTAGCCTTCATGAAAAGGCAACTTTGGTGCTTGGAAAACGTCACTTGTAGATTGCTCATCTAATCTTAACCATTGGGTCAGTACGGGAGCTAGAGTTATGCTCCAAAAGCTGCTTACATCACTCTAACTATTACGTTATAGTGAAGTGCAACAACTGCTACGAGCTAAGGCTAAACACCTTATCACAACTAGTAGTTACTTTGTTCGGACTAGGCAACTTATAGGTGAAGCTTTATAGGATGGCTTCAGCTCGTGGTTAGTCGAAGCTAATCATCTTGCATTCTAGCAACTCAAATGCTTTTGTATTTAAAGCTGGGTGGGCTCGGTCAGTTCGATGATCCAGAGTTGTGCCTCAATAAGCACCAAAGATGGAAGAAAAAAAACTAAAAAAATAGTTAGCCCAATATCCCATTGAACTCAAATCAAAACCAGCCTTCAAACATAGGCAAGAAAGTGGAAGGAATGGCTATAAGACTTCTGGAGGGGCTGAAGCACGAGATGATCAAAAAGGATCTCTGCCATCAAATCCCAAACGACCTTAAGCTTGTGCCTTCAATCTTCACGAAATCAAACAAAAACTTAGTGCGGAGGTCTTGCCATACTAGCTTCGGCAACAGCACCGTGGTTCCTATTTGAATTAGCTGGATATAATTTCTTGTCTTTACATTAAAATATTCTATTACTGTTAATTTTCATTCTCTTTTTTAGGCCTGAAGCTGCAGAATATTATATTGAAAGCAAGTTTTTACCCTCCTAATCCTGAAAGAGCATTTAGCCTGACAAATATATATTGCCGTGCTAGCTGAGGCATATCTGTTCTACCTATCTGGCACCCAATCTTGTGCTAGTTGAGGCATATCCGTGTGACCTATTTGGGCACTTGTGCTAGTTGAGGCACATCCTTGCAACCTACCTAAGCACTCAATCTTGTGTTAACTTAGGTACTCAAGCACTCTGGTGCTCAAACTCATTACCAACTTAGGCACTCCAGTGCTCAAACTCATTACTAGCTCATGCACTCTAGTGCTCAAACTCGTTACTAGCTAGGACAATCTGGTGCTCGAGTTCATTATCAATCGAGGTGAACTAATGTGATTGATTGGTCATTTAACATGGCACATATCCTTTTAAGTCATGATTTACTAGATGAAGCCCATTTATATTAATTTGATTTATGCTAGCTGAGGTCGATTGACATACTAGGCATTTATTTTGATTGTTTAATTAAGCTGTGATTTGTAGGAACTTATTCACTAAGCATTTAACCCATCAAAAACCTCATCGAGGGAGTTATACACATGAACATTCAAGCAATGAGACTCAGAATTACACAAAGTCTAAACAACACTACAGAATACAAGTGAAGACCTTTGCTAGCAAGTTTCAGCTTCCAGTTCGTAGGATGAACTGAGAGCTAGGGGTGCTAATATTGTGGATATTTTTGGAATTACACAAATAGGCTAGCAAAAGCCCAACGGATAAACCCAACTGGAGAAAGGTCCTGGATTGAAGTTATTGCATCGAGCTTTTAGCTCTTAGCTAGCTCGCATGTCCTAACTCTAGCTCGCTAGTCTCAGCTCTCAGCTAGCTCGCATGTCTCAACTCTAACTTGTTGGGTGAAACATGTCACCTTGACCATCTTCCAAAAACTCACTTTGATGAAACTCGAGGAGGGGACCAACTTGTAAACATCGATTAGCTGGAATCAACTTTCAGAGTCCAAATTGTCAACATATTTATTACTTAATATAATAGATGTACAACTTAGTAAATTACATTTATAACCTTCTAGCCTCTATAAATAGTGGCTGGATTCACTGTAGAAGAGAAGCCAATTAAAGGTAGAAAGAGAGACTAAGAGAGATCTCTGTAAAAATATTGTACTTAGTTAACATTTCCTAGCAATAACACCACCGTGGATGCAGGAATTTAAACAAAGGATTTTAGTTGAACCACGTTAAAAAATTCATAGTGCCCATCCTTTTCTTCTTCCTTCGCGTTCTGCATCTATCTCTCACTTATATAATCAAATTATAGTTTGGGATTTCAAGAACTATTCTGGTTGACTAGATTTGGACTTATCAAATTTTACCGTCAACAGATTCTAACTTTATTTTCTTGCTAGAATGCCCTCTTATGTATAAACCTCTAGGATTTAATGGTGAACATTACACATACTAGAAATAGAAAATTAAGGATTTCATAGAGGCTACAGACATAGACATGTGAGATTTAGTTGAAAAATGTTATGAACCACCTATGACATTGCTAAATGAAATACCACAGCCTAAGCATAAATCATTATGGACTGAAAATGAGAGAAAAAAAACATTTGCTTACATCTAAAGTAAAATGAAATGTTTAAGATGGAGGAAGGTGAGTTAATAAAAGATTTGATTCAAAAGTTCATAGCAATCACTAATCATCTTATGTTACTTGGCAAAAAGTTTGAGAATGCTGACCTAGTTCATAAGGTTTTAAGATCATTGACTAAAGAGTAGTAGCCCAAAGTGACAGCTATCAATGAATTACTGAAGATGGGTATACCAACTATCTAGGAACTTTTTGAAAATTTGGAAGAACACGAGTTGGAACTCAAAAGATACAAGAGAAATGGAGATGATAAAAAGAAAAAGACATTGGCCTTGAAAGCTTCAAACATACTTGATTCAGATGAGGATCAATTTGAAAATGATGAAGTTGTAGATGAGAAAAAGGAAATGGCTTTAATTAGTGAGAAGTTGCAAGGGATTTTAAAAGAAAAGATGAATAAAGAGAAAAAGAAAGCTGTTATTTCACCACAAAAAAAAGCAGAACAAGGGTGAACAAGGAAGTACATCAAATACAACACTAACTTGCTTTGAATGTAAAAAACTTGGACACATAAAGCTAGATTGTCCAGTCTATTTGAAGAAATAACTTGAGAGTGAAAGAAAGAAGAGAAAACAAGCATCAAGAAAAGGAAATTTAGCTTTTTGGGAAGATGAAGATACTAATTCCACAGAAAATGAGGTAATAGATGAAGAAACACATCTTTGTCTTATGGCTAGATTTGATGAGGATGTTAAGGTACTTCAATATCCATCCTTTTCTCATGGTACATATATTACTGATTCAGATAATGAAATTGAAGATGATTCTAATGCTGATGACTTGTATGTTGAGATGTATGATTTGCTAGTCAAAACTAAGAAAGGCCTAAAGCAAGTTAACATTGAAAAAGAAAATTTACTAAAAAATTAAACAATCAGAAAAGGAAAATATTGATTTAAATGCTTTAGTTGAGAAATTAAATGAAAGAAAGGCATGTGATTAGTGTGAGTCATATAGATTTGAAATAGTTGCATTGACAAAATCACTATAAGGATTTACTAATAGCAACAGAAGATTTAATGATATACTAGAAAGTTAGAAACAATTTCAGAGTAAATTTGGATTAGGATATGAGAAGTCTAAATTCAAGAGGAATTCTACATATGTTACATGTTATTATTGTAACCATAAAGGACATCATATAAAACATTGTCCATACAAAAATGGCACATATGTTTTGAAACCAAAAGAAAAGCTAGTTTGGTTACCTAAGAGATATATTACTGATTTTTCTAACAAGCTTGGACCTAAAACCAGTTGGGTACCACAAAAGTAAAAATAAGTTTTTATTTTATAGATTTGGAGATAAACTGCTAAAAGAAAGAGTGAAGTTGTCTTTGTTAGTGTAGATGGGTGCCCTAGACCAATTTGATTGAGTGCTATGGCAGCCACACCTAAACATTATGTGGATTAGATATGAAA
>JANHAO010010981.1:0-17292 GCA_026873985.1 Saraca asoca | reverse complement strand
TTAACTCAACTGGAAACATGACATTTTAGCTCTTAAAATGCTAAGTATGAGGGCAATTAATTGTGTCAAATCTTGTGTTATCATAACCACGAGGTAGGCTCAAGGACTGTCTTACCCTCGATTTTGTTTTTTGTTTTTGTTTTTGAAGCCTCGAGGTAGGTTCAAGGGCCGTCTCACCCTCGATTTTGTGTTTTTGTAGCCGCGAGGTAGGCTCAAGGGCTGTCTCACCTCGGGCATTGTAAGGTAGGTTCAAGGGCCGTCTCACCCTCGGGCATTGCGAGATAGGCTTAAGAGCTGTCTCACCCTGGGTTTTGAGTTTTCATAGCCACAAGGTAGGCTCAAGGCCCGTCTCACCCTCGGGCATTGTGAGGTAGGCTCAAGAGTCGTTTGACCCTCGATTTTGTGTTTTTGTAGCCGCAAGGTAGGCTCAAGGGCTGTCTTACCCTTGGGCATTATGAGGTAGGCTCAAGGGTCGTCTCACCCTCGATTTTGAGTTTTCATAGCCATGAGGTAGGCTCAAGGGCCGTCTCACCCTCGATTTTATGTTTGTAAGGTGAAACTCATTTGCATGAGATAATGTTGGTGGAGTGGTGCTGTAGTGAGGTGGAAACCATTTGTTATAGCAAGTAAGCTATAACAGGGTGAAAACCATCTGCTGTAGCAATTATGTGAAGATGAAAAGAAGACTTTTGTCTACATAACGTTTTGAGCCAATCGGCAATTTTCATTGATTCGGTGTGCAACAGTTGATATAGCCAGGCACCATTAAGAAGTTACAGGATTAGAATATGGTTCTAATGGAGGGCTCAGGCTATTGGGTGATAACTCGCTGAGCTTGCTGAGCACGCTATCCTGATGGTCTTACCACGTAATCCTATAATGGGCCCCTTCTGATGAGGTCTTCTATGGCATCTTTTAGCATCCGACACTTTGAGGTGGTATGTCCAGTCTCATTGTGATAAGCACAAAATCTGCTTTGGTTTCTGGATTTAGGGGATGCCTTTAATGGCCGGGGTTTCTTGAAGTCCTCGTTATGCCTTTCTACAGCAAAGATTATGTCCTGAGTGTCTGACAGGATGCTATATCTCTTGAAGCGGTCTTTGGGCTGCTGAGGTTTTGCCTTCTTTGCGAGATGAGGAGTGGGGTTGTCGTAACTCTCACGACCCCTCTTTTTGCTCGTGGAGGGACCACTATAGCCCCCTTTGTACTTAGGTTCCTCCGTTCCGAAGGTTTCTTTCCATCTTATTTGCTTGGTAGATCGATCATAGAATTCAGTGAGGTCTCGAGCGGGGGAATTGTAGAGGCTTCTGTACAGCTTGCCATCTTTACGAAGTCCCATTGAGAGGGCTGTTGGAACACTTTTCTCTGAAAGAATTTCCATGGAGTTGGCCTCGTGCCTGAACCGAGCCAGATAGTCTTTGAGCGACTCGTCCTTGTGCTGGAAAATCATTGTGAGGTGGCAAGGAGGCACGAGTTGCTTCTTCAGTGCCCGATATTGGTCGACAAACTTCCTTTGACACTCCTCCTAACCACCAATGCTGTGTAGGGGGAGGTGCCTGAACTAAGCACGAGGTATTGCCCCTAGCATGGCGGGGAAGACACAGCACTTCACTAGGGGGTCGATCGTCTTGAGGTCCATTTGAGTATTGAACACGTCTAGGTGATCGCTCAGGTCGCTGTTCCCATCACACAGTGGGATTGCGGGCACTTTGATTTTCTGCAGGAGAAGTTATTTCTCGATCTCCATAGAAAATGGCAAGATCTCCTCATAGCGAGGCTGATTGCTTTGATGTTGATGGTGCTCTTCTAGTTGTTTTAGCCTCTGGAGAACTTCTTCCATTGCCAGTCGATGTCCTTCATGATAAGGGACAGAGCTTTCCGCTCACTACGAGCCCCCCGATCACTAGCTGTCGGGATCGTCACAGACTTCTCTCTGAGCTTCCTCACGAAGCTATTGGAGTTGTGCCATGACCTCTTCTTGTCATTGAGCATTTTGTGCCTGTGCTTGAGCAAGCACCTTGACAGTCTCAACTAACTCTTTGACTGTATTTTTGAGTGCTGATCGGGACTGGTCAGGCGTATGAGCCTCTTGAGTTTCGGGTGCAACGGTGTGCTACTGAGAAGTTAGAGCTGTGGAACTCCAAGTCATTTTTCCTCTGGCCATGATTAGGCTACAGTAGAAACTTCAAAAAGTAGATGGATACGCACAGACGGTGCCAGAATATTGACGGTGAAATATGGTTCTTATGGATGACCCAAACTTCAGTTAGCAGAGAGGAGTTTTGGGATCCGATGCTACCTTTGAAGTGTGGAAGAGAAAAGGCCGAGAGGAAGAAGATGAAAAAGGGGAACAACACGTTTAACGTGGTTTGGCCAAATTCGGACGGCATCGGACCCTACGTCCATGATGAAGATTTTATTTATGTAAAGTGATTTGCAGAGTTTCTACTTACAAGATTGCCTACTTACTTCATCCTCTCCCTTCTTCTAACAAGGCAATCCTATTTATAGAGGGAGGAGGGGTTACATGCATTAATTACAAGGTATAGTTGTGTTACATTAAATAATAAATGAGAAAAGACAGTAAAAAGGGGGTACAATCTGGCTATTGTAGAAAGTAGGCTGCTGAATGGTCCTCCTAGGCTGGCGGTGGACTTGTGTCTGCTGTTCGATGTCCTGAACAGGGAAGTCTAGCTTGGAGGCATCACGGGTTCTGTTGTAGCAAGCTAGGTGTCACTGTAGCGTGAAGGCAATCTTGAGCGAAGTGGCTGGTCACTTGAAGATCCGGTCTTGTGATTTCTTCGATGGTCCATCCCTCGTGGGGGAGGCTATTTCACAGAATGTATCCGAACCCCCTCGCTGTGTCGTTGCATTGCGATGAGCGAGGCAGGGCTTGACGCTAGGAATTACTTTGTTGTTGCTGCTCTCTGGAGCATGAGACGTGAACTTCATTGTACTCGAGGGCTCATCCTTGCGAGGCCAATTCTTGTATACAACACTAACTAAGGGTCCCAAAATACAGATTTTGCCCATTTTACATTTGTAAATTTTATACTCTTTAACCCTGAGAGATTAGATTCTTGTTGCACAAGATTTTTCAAAAATATTTTCTATTGGAAGATAAAGAATGTATTAAAGTAAGGGAATTGTTATGAATTCAATTTCACTTATTTAGATTAAGTAGCATAGAATATCAAATTTGTATTTGTATGCAAGATACGCAGCAAAATGTTAGCAGTGTAAAAATAACAGTAATGTAGAAAAGATAAATTAAGAAACATAAGGCTTTTTAAAGTGGTTCAACTTCACCTGGAACTGCAGATGAAGTCTATATCCAATGGATCAATCCTCAACCAGATGATCTCTTTTATTACAATTCACAAGATTTAAATCAGGCTTCTGAAAACCAGTTTACAACAAGATTTCATTGGGTTATTGCCTAGCCTAGATACACTAACAATACACCTTTAGCTTAATTGTAATCAACCTTACAATTAATAGAAGATGTAAGGGAAGATTAACCTCTTCCTTATATCTCCAGTTCCTGATCTGTGTCAGAAACCAAAAAGTAAACAAGAATATGGTAAAGTTTGAGATGAAAATCTTAAACAACTAATTGTGTAATCCTTAAAGAATCTAATCCAAGTAGTTAATCAATTGTTGATTTGAGAGGTTGAACTAGATCAAGTGAAGCACAAGAGTTGTCTGTAATTTTTGTACTCAAAATGATAGAGAAATAATGAGTTTTTATGTTAAAATGAGTGCATGAGGGTATTTATAGTTGCTGTAATTGACATTTAAAAATAATTGATTTTTAAGTCTTAAATCGATTTGTGAATCGATTCATAGTGATTATAACTAACTAATAACTGACTTATTGATTTGTGAATTGATTCATTTTGTGAAAATCATGAAGAACTCCATGACCTAATTGATGCATGAATTGATTAACCCTTTGTGTAAAAAGATTTTTGAATCGATTGCATAATCGATTCAGAAAGATTTCAAATGTTTCAATAAAGACATTTTCAAAAAAATTTCTTCATGAATCATTGTGTGAATCAATTCGAGTACATTCCATAAGATTCTTTATATGATTCGATTCCAAAAGTAAAAAATAAATTTTTACAAAAATTTAACTTGTGAGAATGTGGTGAAAATATAGTTAGAAAACATTTGATTTGTTGATGGTGAAATTTGGTTATGCCAAATTCCAATCAACTGAACTCAGTTCTTGAACCCCAAGCTACTTTCTAGTTAGATAGAATGAGGAATGAAGATGGTGTAGAGGAAGAATAGTAATGGCAAGTGGTATTTTTAATGTGGTTAGGCTAAAACCAAGCAGCATTAGTCCCTACATCCACCATAACTTTTATTGATTTGAAGAAATTTTTACAAAGTTTTAGTAATTGCTCCTCCTTGCCTCTTATAGAGAGCTCCTTCCTCTTATTTATAGAGGAGAAGAGGTTACAAATGTAATTTCACAAGTTGTAAAAATATTACATCAAGCATTAAATGTATAAGATAATATGATCTCCTATAATTCGACTCTTGCAGATTGCTTTCTACTAGTAAGCCCTCTCTATCTGTTGGGTTTGAGAACTAACGTAAGCTTGTCTAGTGGTCCATCTCGTTGATCTTCTTAATTAGGCAATGTGCCTTATCTCACGAGTCATTTTAGGCTCAAGGTCACTACTGACCTTCGACCATTGAGGATGAGCTCATGTATAGTGAAGGAGCTTGCATAGGATTAGTTGTTGAGTGTATGAGTCGGGACCTAGCATCCCCAGCTTAAATGAGCTGGACTTACTTTGTTTAGACTTAGCTTTTGCTGAGGCTCTACCAGCCCATTTCATGATACCAAATTTTATCTATAACATTAGCCCCCAACTTTCAATTTGCTTAGCGGATTGAGAGTTGTGACTTTGCCTGAGGCCTTGCTTTTAATTTGCATTATAGTCAAAGTTCTTGCATTCAAATTGTTGTGTTGTCATTTCAAGCCTTCAATCTTTCATTCCATCTATCTCTAGCCGTACTTCTTTCTGAGCATGCTTTATAGCCATTGGCGTGGCAGCTTCATTTCTTTCAGACCATTCAATTTGGAATAGCTGATTATCCTTTGGGTTCTTTGGTGAACTCAAACTAGTTTAAATAGAGCTTGAGGAGTTCCTCTTACTTCTCCATGGAGTAATTTGATGAATGTTTTAGCTAAGCCCCCCATGTTTCTAGTGTTTTGGCTTCCGGTGAAGCACTTTGAGGCATGTATGGCCTATTGCATGAGATTATAAGGCCTGAATGGCTTGTTGCATGTGACTCCCATAGATAGCTTCTCTTGTTGGGAAGTCTTGTGCAGATCTTGGATTACTTCCTCACAGTCCTGTCATAAGACTTATTCTCTTTCTTCTAGAAGCAATAGCTGTAGGTTTTGTACTTTAATGTACTTTGAATCTTATGTAATTTTACCTCATTGAATAAGGCTTTTAATGAATGAACTTCCTCTATAGTTCTTGAATGCAGTATTGGATGCTTCGTGCATCTCAAATGATAACGTAAATCCTCATGAATCATTGTTGAATGAAATATTTTGATAACCAGTCGATCATGATTTTTGCTGTGTATCTAAGCATGTGAGTGTCTCAAATGAATGATGTCTGGGTAGGCTGCATGAGAGCTATGGGCACCCGGTCACATGGAGCTACGAGCATTTAGTCGCATGAGAGCTATGAGCATTCAGTCACATGAGAGTTGTGAGCATTTAGTCACATGAAAGCTATGAGCATTTGGTCACATGAGAGCCATGTCTTGCAAATCGCGCCACATCAATCTTGTTGCTTAGTGAAGTAGCAATCTTGTTGCTCAGCTTCACAGCAATCTCATTGTTTAGTGGATGGTATGAATTTGATTTTTCCAGGAATCTCGTTGATTAATGGAACAACAATCTTGTTGCTTAGTCTCATAGTAATCCTGCTACTCAGTGAAGTAGCAATTTTATTGCTCAGCATGATAGCAATCTCATTGCTTAATGAAAGCAATCTTGTTACTCAGTCCACAACAATCTTATTGCTTAGGTAGGTAATCGAGTTTATTATAGCACCTCTGTGCCTCAACTGATTAGCTGGTAATGATATCAAATCTAACTTTATTCACACAAAAGAACTCTTTTCTAAATAAAATTTGCCAGAGATCATCAAATAAAGAAATTTGAGACAGTTTCATTGGCTTCTGAATAATATTACAAAATCAAAATATAGTGCTGACCGAGGTTCCTTGCTCTTGATCGAGGCCTCATTGGGGGTGCCCAGCCCGTGACTCTAGTAGTTTCACCACGTAATCTTGCAAGCAGCCTCTTTTGATGAGGTCTTCAATGGCATCTCTAAGTGCCCAACATTTTGAGGTATTATGCCCGACCTTGTTGTGATAAGTGCAAAATCTGCCTACACCTCTAAACTTGCTGGGGACCCTCAAGGGCCTTGGCTTCCCAAAATCTTTCCTGTGCCTCTCTGTGGCAAAAATCCTATCTTAGGTGTCAGATAAGACACTGTAACTTTCATGGTGACCTTGATGTCGAGGTCACTGGTGCTTTGCCTTCTTCGTGAGCTAGGAAGTAAGATCAACCTTCTAACTGTCCTTGCTGTTGCAATCATGGCTTCTCTTTTTAACATTGCTGGCCTAGTTAGGATTCCTTGAGCCAAAAGTTTCTTCCCATCTAATTTTCTTGGCAGCTCACTCATAGAATTCAGCAAGATCTTGTACCAGGGACTTGTATAAGTTTTTATATAGCTTTCCATCTTTGTGAAGCCTTGCTAAGATAATCATCAAGATATTCTCCTCTAAGGGATTTTCTACAGAATTGGCCTCTTGTCTGAATCTGGTTACATAATCCTTCAGCAATTCATTCTTTCACTAAAAAATCATCACAAGGTGGCAAGGTGGAGCAAGCTACTTCTTTAACGCTTGGTACTGATTAATGAATTTCCTCTGACATTCTTCCCAGCCATTGACATTGTGAGTTGGGAGACTTCTGAACCATGCTCAAGGTGTGCTCCCTAATGTAGCTGGGAAGACATGGCATTTGATTAGAGAATTAGTTGTCTGGAGATCCATCTAGACATTGAACGCATCCAGATGGTCATATGGGTCACTATTCCCATCATATAGAAGAATCATGAAAACTTTAAACTTGTGTAGGAGGGGGATGCATCTCAATTTGAGCTCTCCTCATTACAAGCTTGCTCGTTTTGATCTCGGGGGCACTCCTCTAGTCGTTTCAGCCTTCAAAGCACTTCTTTCATCAATGGGTCCTACATTTCAAATTATAGGTTGGAGAATTGTTGGCCCTTTTTTCCTTCTTGGTCATGGGAGTGGCAATTTGAGGTTTGACTTTGGTTGGCCTTATTTAAGCTCTCAGCTCATTGTGAACCCTCAGATCGCTGACCATCATGATTCTCGTGAGCCTCTTTTTGGGCTTTTTTGCATAGTTGTTGAAGCTACATTATGATCTCTTCTTACCTTCGTATACCTTGAGCCTATGCTTGTGCCAACACTTTGATAGCTTTAGCCAACTCTCTTAATATGTTCTCAAGTGTTGGTTAGGGTTGGTGAGATGTTTGTGCTTCCTCAGTTCTAGGGCCAACAGTAGGCTGGTGAGTTTTGACAATGGGAGTGTCCATTGGCTGAATAACTAGAGTGTTTGAACTCCTGGTGACTCTTCCTCTCACCATTGTAGCTAAACAGAAGAAAAAAATCATATAGCAAATGGGCCCTCCTTCTAGTGCCAAAATGTTGATAGTAAAATTTGGTTCTGCCAAATTCTAGTCAACCGAACTCAATTCTTGAACCCCAAGCTATTTTTTGGTTAGATAGAATGAGGAATAAAGAAGGTGCAGAGGAAGAATAGCAATGGCAAGTGGTATTTTTAATGTGGTTTGGTTTAAACCAGGCAGTACTGGTCCTTACGTCCATGATAACTTTTATTGATTTGAAGAAATTTTTATAAAGTTTCAGTAATGGCTCCTCTTCTCTTCTTACAGAGAGCTCCTTCCTCTTGTTTATAGAGGAGAAGAGATTACAAATGTAATTTTACAAGTTATAAAAATATTACATCAAGCATTAAATGTACAAGACAATATGATCCCCTGTAATTCGGCTCTTGTAGATTGCTTTCTGTGGGTGGGCCCTCTCTGTCTGCTAGGTTTAGGAACTGATGTAAGCTTATCTGGTGCTCCATCTTGTTGAGCTTTTCAATCAGGCAATGTGCTTTATCTCGAGAGTCCTTTCTAGCTCGGGGTCGCTGCTGGCCTTCAACTAGCAAGGACAAGCTCGTGTATAGCAAAGTGAGCTTGCACAGGATCAGTTATTGAGTGTGCGAGCTAGGACTTAGCATCCCCAACTTTAGTGAGTTGGACTTCCTTAGCTTTTGCTAAAGTTTTGTTGGCCCATTTCATGATATCGAATTTTACCTATAACATGATTTAAACTCATTTCATTTGATTTATTTTAGCCTCAAAAAATTATTTTAGAAAATTATTTGGATCAAAAACTAATTGAATTACACTTACAAAAGATCCTATAGAAATCAATAAACCTTAAAACTAGGTTGGATCTCTTGAAATCTTCAATGCCACTTGATCAACTTTAAGTCTGTAAAAAAAAAACAAACACTCAAAGTATATGGTTAGATTGTGACATAAAATAAAATTATTTTTTAACATCAAAACTGAAGAAGAAATAATAGCTAGGCTAATCAATTTCCTATAGCTAGGCAAACACAATGTACATAACAATCTTGAGTGTAGAGGAGATTTGCCTCTAAAAATTAAATCTTTGTAATATCTTATACTTTTCCATCAAAGAGATTAGATATAAGCTTGCACCAGAAAACTAAAATCATATCTAATCACATTAGGCCTTAAAATCCAACAAATGTAACCCTAATCCAACTGGATCACTTTAAGACTTATGGGTTAAAATTTAGACTAGACTTCCAACCCTTTTATTAAATTAAAAAAAAAAGATTTTATAAAAAAAAATTCTAATGTTCTCCTACTTAGACAAATACTGATTGGGTTTTTAATGCTATACAAATTATTTTGAAAAATGACTCCTGAGTTGGACAAACAATTAGAATAGCCATTATATCTAACATAGTCCAATGAATACCTCATAAACATGATCCATTCAATGAAATGATTAACTCAGAACTACATATGAGAAATATGTTATTTAACAACATACGTCATCCATAATTATGTAAGTTAATTATTCCATTGATATGATCACACAAACATGACAGTATAGTTACATAAATAGCATAACTGAACAAAGTTTCTCACAAAACAATCAAGATATCAAAAAAGACAACTATAGTTAATTATACAAGAAAACAAAGTTCTCAATAAACATCCCACGAGGGGACAACTATAGCAACATTCTCAAAAAGAGAAATAATAATATCTTGAGATGATGATGATAATAATAATAATAATAATAATTCATATTTTA
Organism: Saraca asoca; assembly: GCA_026873985.1. NCBI lineage: Eukaryota > Viridiplantae > Streptophyta > Magnoliopsida > Fabales > Fabaceae > Saraca > Saraca asoca. The sequence goes on along the minus strand of JANHAO010010981.1, from coordinate 7,791 downwards.
TAATCACCAAAACAAGAATGCTAAAAGACTTCAAAATCTCATCATGTACACATAAAAACAATGAAATGTATCAAAGTAAAGTTTAACAATACTACAATAATAAATGAAAGATAGATTATTTGTAATAAAGAATACTCCACTAATCAAGTACATCAAAAGAATCAACAACACCCATGTTTTTCACATGTTATTTAAAAACTATAGGTATCAAAGAGCTCCTGTGAGAAGGTTTACTATCATCACCTTAATATCAAAATGCTCCACAATAATGTCACCATTCTTAACCATATCTCTAACTACAAGATATTTAGTCTCTATATACTTAGAGCCACTGGAAATTTTATCATTCTTAAAAAGTATCACTGCCACAGAATTATCATAATATACCTTCAAAGGCCTAGAGATGGAATCAACTACCTTAAGCAAGGAAACAATTTCTTTTCCATATAGCATGGATAGTTGCCCCATAGCAAGTGATGAACTCAACTTGCATGGTAGAAGATGCAATAAGTGTTTGTTTAACACTCTTCTACGAAATGGCTCTATTAACTAACATGAAAATATAACTCGTTGTGGACTTTTTTGTCATCTAGCAACCAACATAATCTGAATTCAAATTGCCAACAACCTTAAGCATCAACCTTCTTGTAAACAAGCACATAGTCTTTTGTCTTTTGCAAATATTTCATTACCTTTTTAATTATTTTTCAATGAACATTACTAGGATTTGAGAGAAATCTATCATGAATGCTCACAATAAAAGACAAGTCAAGCTGTGTACAAACTTGAGCATACATCAAGCTCCTAATTGCACTGACATGAGGTCGATCTTTCATTGATGCTTTCTCAATCTCATTTGTAGGAAATCAATCTTTGCTAAATTTATCACCATAAGAAATAGGCATATCTCCAAGCTTAAATTCAACCATATTAAATGTTTCTAGGATACAACTAATATATGACCTTTGGGAGAGTCCTAACATGTTTCTTGATCTGTCTCTATGAATCTCAATTCCTAGAACAAATAAAGCACCACCAAGATCTTTCATATCAAAAGTCGATGATAGAAGTGATTTAGTCTCATGGAGTAAATTAACATTAGCTTTCACAAGTAAGATGCCATCAACATAAAGAATAAGGAAGATAAATTTACTCCCACATACTTTAAGATACACACATTAATCTACCTTATTCTCAACATAAATGTGATCACTTTATCAAATTTAAGGTATCATTATCTTGATACTTGCTTTAAACCATAAATAGACTTTTCATCTTACTCACTAAATTTTCTTTTCCACTTTCCACAAAACCCTCAAGTTGTTACATATAAACCTTTTCATATAGATCCCCATTTAAAAAGGTTGTTTTCATATTTATCTGATGAAGCTCCAGATTATAATGAGTTACTAAGGCCATAATAATCCTAAAATTAGCTACTAAGGCCATAATAATCCTAAAGGAATCCTTAAAACAAACTAGAAGGAAAGTCTCTTTATAATCAATACCTTCCCTTTGTGTAAACCTTTTAGCTACCAACTTTACCTTGAATCATTCAACATTATCCTTAGAATCTTTCTTGGTTTTGATTACACATTTGTAGTCAATAAGTCTTACACCATCAAGAACTTCCAGAAGTTCCCATAGTTTATTAGCATACATAGACTAGATTTCATTATTCATGATGCTTAACTAATTATCGAATTGTGCACATGAAATAGCTTGATTGTAAGTTGGATCAACTGACTATCCAATGTCATAATCTATTTCTCCTAAATATACAACAAAATCATTTGAAATTGCAAGTTTCTTACCCTTTCAAATCGATGAATAAGAGGTGGATCAATAGCTTGCACAATCTCATGTGGATCATCGACCAAAACATCATCATCATGCTCATCAAATGCATTCTCAATAGGTTGATATATGATTCTTTCTTGTTTAACTAGAACAGGAACAATTAATGATCTTTCTTTTGAAATAATTTCATTATTTTGAGAGCTTCCACAATCTATGACATCATTTTCCAGAAACTTTGTTATCAATGCTTCAATAATATTTGTTCCCTGAGTAAGGCAATAAAATCTATATCATTTTAAGTTGTAGGGGTATTTAATGAAATAACTTGTGGTGCGTTGGGGATCTAATTTTGATCCTATAGGGTCATAAACTTTCACCTCACCAGGGTAAACCCACACTCAAAAATGGTTTGAAATAGGCTTCTAACCCTTAAAGAATTTAAAAGGTGTTTTAGGAATTGATTTTGAAAGCACTCTATTTAGGATATATATGGCAGTTCTCACAACTTCTCCCTAAAGAGAGTCAAGTAAACTAGTTTTGCTCATCATTGACCTAATCATATCCATCAAAGTGCGATTTCATCTCTTAGCCACCCTGTTTTGTTATGAAGTCCTAGGCACAGTAAATAATGAAACAATCACACAGTCTTGTAACTACTTAGAAAACGAGCCCATACACTAGCCAATCTCAACATGTTACCGAAGTACTCACCACCACAGTCAGACCTCACAATTTTTATTTTCCTATCACATTGCTTTTTGATCTCAATTTTAAAAATTTAAACTTTCTAAAGATTATGGCTTTTCACCAATAAGGTAGACAAAACCAAATAGGGAGAAGTCATCATTAAAGAAAATGAAGTATTTATTCCCACACAAAGTGTTCTTAAGAAGACCACAAATATTAGTATGAATAATTTCCAAAATTGCATTACTATATATGGAGCTCTCTTTAGTTGCCTTAGTCAATTTTCCTCTAATACAATCTACACATTCTTCTATATTAGATACATCTAAAATAGGAAGAATAGTATCCTTTATGAGTCTTTCAACTTGTTTTGAAATGTGACCTAGCACTTATGTCAAAGAGTGTAAGAATTTTCCTTAATTAATTTTCTTTTAATGCCAACATTTATAGCAAGTAGGGAAATAAATTGACTAAAATCAAGATTTAATTTGTCAAAACCATCTTATCTAAAAATAGTGGCAATAACTTGAGAATTAAAATATAATTGATAAAATCCTTTATTGAAATGCAAATAAATACAAGAATCTTCAAACTTTGATAAAGAAATCAAATTTCACCTCATGAATGGTATATAAAGAACATTTTCCAAAAGCAATTTAAATCCTAATTCTAATTTCAATTTAACTACACCTATGAATTCAATGGCTACTTGTTCTCTATTTCTAACATAAAGATTGACTCCATTCATATTTAGCTTTCACTTGCTCTTGAACCCCCTCAAAGAATTAGTCACATGGACAAATGCCCTAGAATCAATCCACCAAGAATTAAGAGGAATGTCTATCAAACTAGATTCAAAGCAAACGAAAGCTAATAAGGTATGAAATTTGTTTTTGTCACTCTTTGAATTATTTTTTTCTAAACTAGCCTTATAGGCAAAACATTTGTCCCTTTTATGACCCATTTTGCTGCAAAATTAGCATTTAACTTTTGTGAAATTGGATCTAGGACCTAAAGCATTGTGATTCTAATCTAGATTCTCTTTAAAATTTCCTATGCCTTGAAATTTAAAATTTTATTCTAAGAAAATTTATTCTTGCATGACTGATTGACCAAATTCACACTTTCTGCAATCTCACACTGTATTCTTTTCTCTTTTTGAGCACAAATAGAAATTAGGGTGCTAAGGTTCCAATCCTCTTCCTAAGTATTTTTAGAAGTTTTCAAGGTATCAAATTTGGAAGGCAATGAATTAAGGGCATGGTTAATTAGAAAGTTGTTAGCAACAAGGTACTTGAGTTCACTATGCTTAGTAGAGATATTAACCATCCTCAAAATATATTCCCTGACACCACCAACCCCACAATATCTCATGTTGATAAATTTTTCCATTAATTGTCCAACTTTAGCCTTGCTAGAAACTACATTACTTTCCCCACTAGACTCATAAAAGGTTTTGACATTGTTAAAAGTAGGAATTAAACATACCAAAGTCTTAGCAATTAATCTCTTCATCACCATAAAAGCCAACAGATTTGATCTTTCCCATTTTTCAAAATAAACATTTTACTCTGCAGTGCTATCATTAGTCAAGTCAGCAAGCTTTTCAACCCTTAAAGCCATGTCTACATCCATCATAGTCAAAGCAAGTTACATATCTTCCTTCCTTCTATCTCTTGTAATTATTTCTAGTCAAATATTCAATAGAGGTAGTTTGATTGTTAAAAAAAGTGCATGTAACTGAAAACATTCAAAGACATCAGATAATTTTAATAAGCATAATAGGCTTAAATTTGTAATAATAATTACAACATTAGGGGCCAATATGCAAAATTATAATATTACCTTTGAATGAAAATATGATTTACATCAAGGTAATCCAAAATAGGTTGATTTGATATACAAAATTTAGAAATCCAACACTTATGGGCGAAAAGATATTGAAAAGCATACCATCATAGGAGCCCCAAATTGTTTAAATTAATTCATACAATAATCCCTTGTGGTTAGGCAATTATATAATTAAAATTAAATAACAATAATATTCCTAATATTACACAATTATGGATAAAATCTGGTCTCACAAAATAGATCGGCAAAGGCTCAGCATAAACTAAAGACCAAGCAAAAGAAGTCCTATTCATTGAGGTTACCAGGTAGGCACCACCTCACTAGTCACGAGTTTGAGATTCAACGAGACCAAAGGCTAGAGGTCTAGAAATGAACTGCCTCACCCAAGCTCACTTCAACAAGTGCGAGTTTGACCTCAAAGGCTAGCAATGACCCCAAGCCAAGAATGGCTCACAAGGTGCAAAGTGTTGCCCAGCCAAAAGGCTCAATGAGGTAGAGTGCCAGAGAAGCTTACATCACCTCCCAGACAAAGGATCCACCTCGTAGGAAGTAACTTGCAGAAGCCGATTTGTAGGAGTTTACACTGTCTTGTACATTTAATATTTGATGTAACTTATTTACAACATGTAAAATTATATTTGTAACCTCCCAACCTCTATAAGTATGAGCAGGAGGATCCTTGTAAGATAAGCTGAAATAGTTATACTAAAACTTGGTAGAATTTCCTTCAAATTAATAAAAATTACTGTGGATGTAGGGACCAGTATCACATGGTTTTAGCCAAACTACATTAAAAATATTACATGCCATTGTTATTCTTCCTCTTCACCATCTTCATCATCTTCATTATCTCTCATTTCATTAACCAAAAAGTAGTTTGGGGTTCAAGAACTGATCTCAATTGACAGGAATTTGACAGAACTAGATTTTGTCGTCAACATTTTGGTGTTAGAAGGAGGGCCCATCTATTTTTAGATTTCTTGATTTCTTCTCTACAAAGCTATAATCGTAAGAGGAAGAATCACTAGGAGTTCAAACACTCTAGTATTTCAGTCGGCGGACATTCCCACTACCAAAATTCATTACCAGCCTACCATTGCCCCTGAAACCAAAAAGGCACAAATGTCTCACCAACCCCCACCAGTGCTTGATAACATGGTAAGAGAGTTGGCTGAAGCTATTAAAGTGCTGACACAAGCACAAACCCAGGGTGCACAAAGGCAAGAGGAGATCATGGCATAGCTCTAGCAGCTACATGAAGAAGTCTAGAAAGAGACTCGTGAGGACCATGACAGTCAGCAATCTGGGGGCTTGCAACAAGCCGAGAGTTCAAATAAGACTAGCCAAAGGGGAAGAAGAATCAACAATCCTCTAACCTACAATCTGAAATGCAGGACCTAATAATAAGGGAAGTTCTAGAAAGGCTAAAGCGGCTAGAGGGGCGCCCTCGAGCTCAGAATAAGCAAGCTTGTAGTGAGGAGAGCTCGCCATTCTCTTTTAAGATTGAGATGCAGCCCCTCCCGTAGAAACTCAAAGTGCCTGCAATACCACTGTATGATGGGAACAATGATCCTTGCTACCATCATAATGTGTTCAACATCTAGATGCACCTTCAAAAAACTAACCCTCTAGCCAAATGTCACATCTTCCCCACCACCTTAGGAGGCATACCTCAGGTGTGGTTCAAGAGCCTCCCGGCTCACAATGTCAATAGTTGGGAAGAGTGCTAGAGGAAGCTCATTGATCAATATCGAGTGTTGAAGAGGCAGCTTGTGACTCCTTGCCACCTTGCCATGATTTTTCAACAAAAGAATGAATCACTAAAAGATTACATAGCCAAATTCAAGCAAGAGGCCAATTCTATAGAAAATCCTTTAGAGGAGAACATCCCAACAGTGATCTCCACGGGACTCCGTAAAGATGGAAAGCTGTATAGAAGCTTGTACAAGTCCCCAGTGCAAGATCTTGCTAAATTCTATGAGTGAGTTGTCAAGAAAATTAGATAGGAGGAAACCTTCGACATGGAGGAACTCAAACATAAAGACAAGATTGCCAACACCCCTTCAAGCAAAAGGAGGAGCAATAAGGATCAGGAACACAGCCCTAGTAGTTGACCCACGAAGAAGGGTAGGGCCAATTGACCTCAACCTTAAGGTCACTCTAAAAGCCATAATGTTCTGTCTAATATGCAAGACAAGATCTTTGCACTAGAATGAGACAGGGAAGATTTTCTGAAAGCCCAAGCCTCTTTGGACTCCTAGCAAATTCAGGAGTGATAAAGATAAATTCTGTGCCTACCACAATGAGATTAGGCACAACACTTTGGAATACTAGACTCTAAAGGACGCTATAAAAGATCTCATTCGGAGAGGCTGACTACAAGATTATATAGTGAGGCCATCAGAATGGCAAGCCCAGCATTCTTAGTGAATCATTGATTGAGGGCCAGAGTCCTCCGTCAGAACCATATTTTGATCCTATAATGTTATATTGAAGTTAATAAAAGTATTGAAATTTTGTCTAGGTACCCCTAGCAAAATGCTATCTAAAAAGAAAGTTATTCTATGTTAAATCCAGTGAAGAGTTGAGATATGGAGGCACTATTAAACACTCAAAATCCAGTGAAAAGCTAAGGTGTAAAGGCACTATTAAACACTCAAAATCTAGTAAAGAGCCAAGTGCTCACTAAGGTGCGGAGGCACTATTAAACATTCAAAATCCAACAAAGAGCTAGGAGCTTGCTGAGGTGCTTAGGCACTATTAAACACTAAAAATCCAATGAACAGTTGAGGTGCAAAGGAATTATTAAACACTCAAAATCCAACAAAGAGCTAGGAGCTCGCTGAGGTACAAAGGCACTATTAAACACTCAAAATCTAGCAAAGAGCTATGAGCTCACTAAGATGTGGAGGCACTATTAAACACTCAAAATCCAGTAGAGAGCTGAGGTGCAAAGACACTATTAAACACTTAAAATCCAGCAAAGAGCCAGGAGCTCGTTGAGGTGCGAAGGCACTATTAAACACTAAAAATCCAGCAAAGAGCTAGGAGCTCGCTGAGGTGTAGAGGCACTATTAAACACTCAAAATCTAGTGAAGAGCTAAGGTGTAGAGGCACTATTAAATACTTAAAATCCAACAAAGAGCCAGGAGCTCACTGAGGTATAGAGGCACTATTAAACATTCCAATCTGGTAATAAGCCTTGAGCTCATTTAGATGCGAAGGCACTTTAATAAATCCATCATAGCTTTCTGATAAGTGAAAAATGTACCTATAAAAATGACGAACATCACCTCTTAATTGGTTATTAGTCTGCGATTTTTATCTGATTTTTACCATAGTTTTGTTAGTTCTGCTCTAGGTACTGCTTTAGTTTGTTTTTGCATTTCAGGATGGTGAAGAAGAGCTCCAAGAGGAAGATTAAAAGATAAAGAATGAAGCACACTTGAGTCA
>JANHAO010010980.1:0-17326 GCA_026873985.1 Saraca asoca | reverse complement strand
AATTCACGTCGTGTATATATATATATATATATATATATATATATATACACGACGTGAATTTTAACCAAATCTTTATCAAACATTTTCTATATTCACACACATGATATGACTGTTTAGGAGAATGAAACTAAAAAGGATGGAAAACAAAAAGATGTTTAATCTTAAAAAAACACATTAAAAATTACAAAATATTTTTTCTTTTTTTTTTTCACACTTTTCAAACGAACTTTGATTTTTTCAAAAGGTGTTCGTGGGATCATTGACTAACATTGTGACCATCAAATAGTAATTACGAATTTCGTATATAGAATATTTTATCTCTTAGTAGTCATACATATGGTTCCATAATAACGCTGAGTTGAGAGGTGAGAACCCTAATGCTTTAGCAGTGATATTCGATCCCAATGCCTCTCATCCTTCCATGCATTTAATTTGACGCAGAGAAGTTGAAATATGATTCGGCCTACCTCAAGTCACCAAATGCTCACACATTTAGGAATTATTTTCATTGGCAATAATTCCTAATGGTTCACTTATGCTTTCTCCAGCATGGTCGTGATTTGAATATATACTTCGATTATTTACTTATGCTCCCACTAAGAATTGATGTTTATTTAAACATTCGTATCGCCATGAGATCTTGAGTTCAATTGCGTTGCTGAGCAGCGGCAGACCTGTGTGTATTAGTGTGGGCATGTGTTTCCATTAATCTTCTTGCAATCCCACGTGTTATTGTATTTATCATCTAAAATGTTCTTACTGAGTTTCAAATTTTACCTTCATTAAAATATTAAAATACATTAATTATTTCTTTAATTATTATATTGAAATCCGCAATCTATTACAAGTTATAAGACTTCATTATTTTTAAATAGGTTTGATTATATTTTTTTAATCTCTCTATCTTGTTATGATCATTGAAAAAAAATGCTAGTTAAAATAACATACATAATAAATACATTCAGAACTAATCGGACCTAATAGAATTAATTGCATGGATTTTCATACTTTTCAAATAAAAATTGAAAAATCTTATTGACTATCACTACAAGAAAATTTACTATTATCAATAATTATGTTCGTCAAAAGGCATCACACAAATGGTATCGTAAAATTTATTATTAATAACCAATGATCATTAATAATAATTCTAGATAATTATTGATAATCATGATTTTCAAAAATATATTTATAAGTATTAACTTGTCTAACATTTTTTTGTGACTAATAATGACCATAAAAAATAACTTAGTATTAGTTTTAACTAATTTTGACCGTCACTAATGAGCCAATTTTCCTAATATCAAACTATTTTTTTATGGTCACTATTAGCTACAAAAAGTGTTAGATAAGTTAATACTTATAAATATATTTTTAATAGTAATGACTGTTGATAATTATCAAGAATTATTATTAACAATTATTTGCTGTCAATAATAAATTTTATGACATTATTTGTTGTGACATCTCTTGACAATCATAATCGTCAATAATAGTAGATTTACTTGTAGTACATGTGGTCTTAATTTTATTGATGGCTGCAACAACTATGGACAAAACATTGTTTTTAATGAAAAATGTGAAGAATCAATTATGTAATCGAATAGGAAATTTATGGAGGAATGATTTTTTAGCTACATAAAAAAAGATATATTTAATATAATTAATAATAAATTAATTCTATGATGATATCTGACATAACCCAAAATATGTTGATCAATTGATTGAATCATTGGATCATGATCTTTCAGTTAGGTCAAGAATTGATCAAATGAGTCCAAGTCCAAAAACACAAACCTACTTATTATTTTTCTATATATATAAATCAAGATATGCACTTTTTGATAAAAAAATTTTCATTTTCATTTTCTTTTTACCTCCTTACAAGATGGCTTTTCGGAACCCTAACTCTGGTCACTTGTATTTTGTTTTGTAGGTCTTGTAGATTTATCATTGACGTTGTTTATGACTTTTCCTGTCATCAATGTTTCATGGGTCTTGCTCTCAGTTGGGTAGGATTCCGTCTTCCACAATGAAAGCACGGATCAACAACAGGTTAAACGGCTGAAACTTTGGAGAACGAGCCAGAGATTCTAATTAAAAAACACCATAAAGAAGGCAGTTCGATTTCTGCCTTCAGGGCCATAATTTTGAGTAGCAGCACCGCCAGACAATCCAAAGGCAACTCAAATGAGCTAATCAGCTGGATCTAAGAATCCACAAATTCAAGTGAAATTTATCAAAAGATCTCCCGTAGAGTAAATAGCCTTCAGTTTTTACAAAATGCCTTCAAAGGTACAATTTCTTGAATCCCAAACTTAGATATATTGTGTGTGAATTTTTTCCAAATCTGCTGCTGGAATTGCATGAACCCTAAATTTTTGTGATATGCCCTGCATTATGCATGGCCTGAATCATCTGCTAAAATATGTTTAGTTTAAGTTGGCCATGAGATGTTTGAAGAAATGCTTGACTCTATCCTTATTAGTCTTAATTATTGGATAAAAACAAAAAGTCCAACCACTTAAAAACTGAGAAAGTATTAAAATGTTCCTGAAATCCTCTGAATTACCATCCTAGGCCTTAACTTACCAAGCGACTGTGGCAGTGAGGCTCACAGTTTTAGTGGTTCTCGAGCAGCAGACCCACGTAGGAAGCAAGAAGAGTACTTTCCAGGTCCTCTGCCTCTAGTTCGGTTGAACCCAAGATCTGATTGGGCTGATGTTGAACGAGATACAGTCATGGTTTGGCAGACCCGAGCAGAGAGAGCAGATATCATGGATTTCCAAAGAATGAAGCATATTGGGGTAGAGACTTCGATATGCCCAAGGTTAGTGTTTTGCCCCATAAGCCTGTACATAATTTTGACAACCGGGTACAGCGCGATGATGAAGCTGGAAAAGCTTCTTTCTGTGAAGTTACTAAATTGGACCCTTCTGTCAGAACGGCTAGCATAGATGGGCGAGATGGAAATTCATGGAGAAATTCTTCATTTTCTAAGGATGGGTTAGCTGTTCAAGATGATGGAAATGAAAGAAATGGTGTTGGCACAAGGCCATCCAGTGGGAATAGAGAGTTAGGAAAGGACAATGAATACATTCCATCTCCCTTTCGAGACCACGTTCACGTTGATCTTGGAAAGAGGGATGTGGGGTATGAACAGGGAGGCAAACAGCCTTGGAATGGTGCAATGGAATCTTATGGTAGCCGAGGGACTGAACGCAATGCAAGAGATCGTTATGGTGGTAATGAACAGCAAAACAAGCATAGAGTTGATTCTGTTTAGAGCTCAGTGCCAAAGCCCTCATTTTCAGAAGGTAGTAAAGGGCTTCCTACTAATGATCCTCAACTCAATTTTGGTAGAGAAAAACGCCCTATAGCAAAGAATGAAAAGGTTTTCTTAGAGGATCCTTCCATGAAAGATTTTGTTGGAAGGGATCTGCTTTCTTCTGGGTTAGTGGGGGTGGTGGAGAAGAAGAAAGATGTGGTTAAGCAAGCAGATTTTCACGATCCTATGAGGGAGCCATTTGAGGCTGAGCTTGAAAGAGTTCAGAGGATGCAATGACACTGTAGCAAAGGTGCTCGTCACTGATGGCTGTTGGTGTTTTATAGCTTATCCCTTTTTGATAACTAGCTTACCTGTCCTCACAGTCCAACTTTGGCCTGACATTAGTCGTATTTTTAGCAGAAAAACAAAACCCATTAGAAATAATAGTTAAACAAACCAATAAAGACAATAATAGGGCATGGGCAGCAAACTGTGAGTAAGCTGTAGAATTCAAAAGGAAATGCCAAACGTGATTTGTTGTGGCTCAGTAGGCGCTGACATCATTTATGAAGTTCACAATCGGGTTATTATATTATTATCCATACATAGAGGCCATATGCATATCCGCATGTCTTGTTTTATTGCATAAATATTGTCATTGCTACTTCTACAAAGTATGGTGGTCTGCTATGAATGATATCATGTCACCATTGCTTAGATACTTTATGCTTATTGGATGCTAATGCATAGAGGAGAAATTAAGTACTTAAAAAAAAAAAAAAAAAGTATGGTCATCTGCGTGACCAGTATAGGCATTACCATTTGCCTTTTGCCATTTTCATATTTAGCTTTCGCTATGTTTGAAGGTCAGCTATAAGCAAATGGCCTTTACCATATTTTCATTATGTAAATATTAAAAATGGCCTGGATGTATATTATATATTTTTCGCAGTTATGTAAAATTATATAAAATTAAACAATGTTATTGTTCAAAAGGAGAGATGTAAGGCACTCCTCTTAAAGGCTATTTTAGCATGCATCAAGTTATTACTTAAAGACATGTTCACACACTCTTCTACTAACTCATTGTTGCTTTTGTATGTGAGGGAACAAAAAATATGCAAAGTTTGATACTCAACTCTGAAAATACTGTTCGATCCAAGAGCTCAGAAAATGATCGACTCTCCGACCTACAAGAAAAGTTTGACACTTCCTAAAGCTTATATATCTAAAAATATGGCACATAGTATTTCACAAGAAGAGGAATGAAGAGCCCACAACGACCAACAAAAGGCAAGTATACATAAAAAATGATCAATTGTTTGTCGGTCAACTGAAAGGAAGAGACCATCCATAAAACATAGCAGGTATCGTCTTTTGTTCCCAGATACACATTAATCTATGATTCTCATGAGTGGTTCTTAATTTAAACATTGAAGCATACTTGGCAGATCCATCTTTGTCGTATATAGCTAGTTCTATTCACTACAAGATCCCTTGATTATTATTGATTGACCTAAGCAAATGGGACTCAAGTGAGCCAAAGTGCAGAAAACTAAGAAATGATAAAAGATTCTGGAAGTGAACTACATGTTTGATAGGTAAAAGGAAGGGAAGAAAATAGTGAAATGCAAAAGATTGAGTCATGAGCTTAAAGTCAAAGACTGAGCAGATCCTTTGGCATAAAGACAAAATTGAGCATATCCTTCAGCACGAAAACAAAATTTGAGTTGATCCCTTGGTCTGGGCAGATCCCCCAGTATACTCAAAATCTGAACAGATCCCTTAGTCCGAGCAAATCTCCTAACATATTCAAAATCCAAATAGATCCCTCAATCCAAGCAAATCCCCCAATATACTCAAAATCTGAGCAGATGCCTCGATTGAAGCAGATCCCCTGACATATTCAAAATCTAAGCAGATCCTTTCCTTTGGCATATTCAAAATTCGAGCAGATCCATTGGTCCAAGCAGATCCCCCAATACATTTAAAATCCAAACAGATCCCTCGGTCTAGGTAGATCCCCTGGTATACTCAAAATCTAGGCAGATCCTTCAATCAAGCAGATTCCCTGGTATACTCAAAATCCGAGTAGATTTCTTAATCCAGTCAAATCCCTTGGTATAACCAAAACCTGAGCAAATCCCTTGGCATAAAGCAAAATCTAAGTGACTCCTTCGGTATCAAATTTAGGACAAGCAACCTTGATATTGAATTGAGCCAAAATGACTCCATCAGTATCAATTTTCGATCAAACGGCCCCTTCAACATTAAGATAAACCCAAACAGCTCCTTGATGCTATACTAAACCCCAAAGAGAAAAGAGATTTGAAATTCAAATGTTAGTTATAAGCATACAGTTGAACCATTGCTAGCCCCAAGCATGGGATGATCAATACTTAAATTATTAAGATCTCTCACATTTCTAATTGCACGACTAGAATCAATGTCTGCATTAAATAGAGAACAGTTAACCAAAGAAGACCAAAGGTTTTTAGGTAAGCCGATCGTTGTACCTGTTGAAAATAAATGGGGCAAATGACATAATCCAAAATAAGTTGATCGACTGACTGAATTGTTTGGCTAGACCCAGAACCAATCGAACGGATCCAAACCCGAAAATGCCAGCCTACGTACTACTCCTATATATAAACTAAGGTATGCATTTTTGATAGAAGACTTTTACTCTCATTTTCTTTTTACTTTCTTACAAGGTTACTAACTTGACTGTTAAAGTGCTCTTTGGAGGCCCAATTTCACTCCAATTTCAATTACTTGTGTTCTCTTTTGTACATCTTATAGATCAACATTTGTCAATATCAAAATATGAAATCACTTTAGAAAATTTTTTTATAATGTAATTATATCTTTATAAATTATAATACTTACAATTTAACATATATTATAATTTAAATTTCTATATTAATTATAATAGTATGATATAATTTTTTAAATGTCTCGACTGACTTTTAAATTCTAACTCCGTCACTGATCTGATCCCTGACAAGTTTATTGATTACCATCTCAATTTACTTTCAAAGAATGTAATGAAACATTTTTTTTTTATTAATGTCCACTAACGAATTATAGAACACATTATAAACGAGGATTACCCTAATTGTATTTTTCACATAAAGAAGATGATGAAAGTTATTCTAAAAAAAAAAAAAATTGATCTTATTGCGTGTGGTATACACTTACATGTATAAGAACCCTAATTAGATTAATAAAACATTATAATTAGTAGCATTCGTAGCATCCTATAATAGAATAATAAAGACATCAAATTAATTAATTAATTAATCAACCAAAATCTCATATTCTCTTTAATTAGATACTTTAATCAGAAATCAATGATTTTTGTCCTTTTGTCATTGTCAATAAAATAGGAATATGGCAAAAAAATATCGCTTAACTATGCCCTTGTGAATAGAATTGATCCTGCATTCCTTATGTTTTGTACTTTATTCTCAAAATCAATACATGAATTCCCTCATTCCATCATTTTTAATTAATCAAAGTTAGGCATAAACCTAACATTAGATAAGCAAACAAACCATTCTTCCTTAGCTTTAAGTTTATCCTTATTCCATCTCAAAATTCCCTCTTCCCCACCTTTCATCTTCTTTCCCCATTTACATAAATTTTCTTTTGATCTTTAGAAAAATATATATATATATATATATATATGTCCAGTCCAAAAAATGCTATAATTTAGTAGCCCATATCATATTTTCTTGTGTTATTTTTTGTTATACAAATGAAGAATGAGTTCATATACCTAGGCGAGACCTAACCCCATTAACACTTAAATTATCAAAATTAACTTTTAATTAAAATATGTATAGATGATCATTTGGGAAATCTCTCTTTTAGAGTAAAAATTCCATCTTTATGGCTAAGCAACAAGAATTTACCAGCATTTTAGCCTTGTGCTATACAGTTGCTTCCCTCAGTAGAATATATGGATGAAGGCATCTTATCTCCAGCTGGTCCCACCTAGCATTGCTAGCTACTAAATAAATTGTAAAGAGTCTTATCACAATTTTCTTGTTTAATTTATCACATTTTTCTGAAAATTTAATAAGTTAATTAGGTTAGCTTATAGAGTATCATTATTTGCCTTGATTATGAACTAAAAGCTGTGGAGGTCCAACGTATAGAGATCAACCTATATATATATATATATATATATGTGAGTAAGCTTTGCATTACATATATTAAAGCGTGATATAGCTAGCTAGAAGGACCCGTTTTGTTTGTGTTACTCTTGTAGATTTATAAATTGGTACATGTTATTATTCATAATCTTATTAAATATTATAATTAATGTAAAGTGTATCATCAATTTAATCTGAAAGTTTATAAGTTAGGAGAAAGTTTAAGGGTGACATTAATATATTTCTAAGTATAATACAACTCTTATATACGTGAATGACTTTTGGACTTGAAGCATAGACATAAACCTATCTCGTATTATAAAAGATAATTTAAAATAATTAAGAGAATAGTAATGAGAACACGAACTAAACCCTTAACTTTGGTTGACGTCATGTCGATTAATTTTATTTTTCAGAGAAAGTATCTAAATGATTTTATTATATTTAGAACATATTCAATATAAGCTTGTAACTGGCTATATATCTTTCATGATCATAAAATCATTGCTATTTGAAACATAAATAATTGTAAATAATTGAAATTTGTGGTTATCAAATCATACATGTCAATTCAAGGTTTCCTAGTAGTTATCATGAACTTAAATTAATACAAACGTCGCCAATTTTAAATGATCAAAACAAATATTATTTTCTCATCTTTGATTCTTACTTGATGATCTTTGAAAGTGAATCCAAAAAGCATCCTATATTGCACCAACAATTTTAAAGACTGTAGCCAACAACTTCCTTTACTGATTAGGATGGATCATAGCCCTTCTTTTAAAAGAAGAGTCTAATATGGAAAGACATAAACATCTGAAGGATGCTAAGTATCTGGTTTAGTTAAATGTAGGACTTAGATTTTGACTTTTTCTATGGGGCAATCACATGGGCTTGTTGGATGTGTTTGTTTCTCGAAGTAGTTGGCTATATCTTTCCATGTTTTGTGGAGCCAACTCTCTGTAATTCTGAATTGTGGCATTGGATTAAAGAAGCAATCCTATTTAGAAAAGTGGCCATTTTGAGAGGCTATCATAGTGGTTAATTCTCTGAATAATTTTATTGTTGCAAATATACACGGCAAAATCTCAAAAGTAATGATAGAATTTCACGCGGTTTTTAATACATAACACTCACACTTCAAAGAGAAATATGTTGATTCCACGTGTTAGACCAATATTGATTATGAATATTTGAAAGTTACATGTGTACACGTACACACTAACTTGTACACAATCATATTCTTTTAAACAATTTACTTTGTGAATATATATATATATATATGTATGTATGTATATTACAATTGAAATAAAGTCTATCTATGATGCCAGCTGATCTGTGTCTGTGTTATGAATCAATCTCAACAAATTATAGAATATTCTTTTGGTGAGTATTTGATATATGTAAATGTATAGGTCACTTCAATAGCAAAACCTTAGAATAAATTCTAAACAAATACTAGAATGATTTATAATAACCAAGCTCTCATTATTGAAAAAAAAATTTTAAATCAAACACTCTATATACTCTGCAATATATGCTTAAATTTTAAGACAAAAATTGATACTAGAAAGAGAAGAATTCATTTATGCCACTTAGATGTAATTCAGATACTAGAAAGGTATAATTGGTTAGGGAAAATATCTTAAGTAGTCTCTCTTTCAAATAAGTTAAAAAAGAGTATTAATTCCCTCGTGAGGTTTGCCTCACTTGACTGATAGGTTAGCTATAATAATCTTCTTGCACTAATATGCCTAGTACATAAGAGTACATCAATATTGTCAAACTCCTTGTATATATTACCAATAAACTGCCATCTTTATTGTGGTAGAGTAATCTGGTATTGTCTCTAAAATTTTTCTCTTTTGTATAACTGTATTCTTAGTTCAAATTTATGAAGTTAAATTCATGTATTAAGTGATTTGTCACTCAATAATAATAATAATAATAATAATAATATGAGTAATAAATTATAAATTATACAAAAATCTCTAATGTATCATAACATGTGATTCAATATAGAAATCTCAACGAATAAAATAGATCAAAATTAAAATATTTATGTTTTATATGTAAAGTAAATAGATAAGGAATTTCAAGGGTGGTCCAATAATGGAGATCAAAAGGAATTTGAGAGAGAAACAAACAAAAGAAGACCCCCAACAAAATCTTTGTCATGAGAAGGGATGAAAACCTTGGTCGGCTTAGGTCTGCATCAATGGACCAAAGCTGAAACAAAATTAAGGAATGCCACGAGGGCTAAACAGTATTTGCGCCCTAAAGCCATACAACGTTGTTTCACCAACTTTCGTTTGGTTGGGCTTTGATAGTGTCCTTGGAAGCTATAGTTTACTTTTTATTCCTTCCCAAGTTGTTTTTCCTTGCTCATCTATGGGCATTTTGCCCTATTTTCCAGAAAATTCTATGTGCAGACATGGCCTAGCTGGAACTCTCAAATAATTGGTTATTATGGAGATAAGTAATTGGTTGATCACATCAAAAAGTCAGGTGCATGGTAACCACAAACAAGGTTTTTAAAGGCTCAACAGAAAATAGTAGTGTTTGTGTTCGGTTATTTGGAAGCAATTACCTATAAATATTGTCTTTTACACTATAGGTGATGTCTGTATACAACAGGATTTGAATTAAGTATTTGGCTTCATCCCGTGATTTAAAATGCTGTTGGCATCAATTGATGTAACCTTAAAAGAATTTTGTTACTTTCATAACTGTATCCTGATCGATTCTTATTTTTTTAATATAGATTTTTCATATTTTTTATATAAATTTTTCACACTAAAATTACATTTTAAAATACTGACTTCTCCAATTTGAAATAGATAAAACAATTTTAATTTAAGTTGTATTAAATGAACACAAATACAAAAAGTAACACAAAAAGGGATTCTTTTTCTGTGTAACATGACAGAATGCTGCATCAAATCCAATATATTCACTTAGAATAATCCGTACGCAACAAGCCTTGTATTAAAAAAAAAAAAAAATGCCTCCCACACACAGTTAGGAGATGTATATATGTGTTGCACTGCAAAATAACACTTCCACAACCCACAACAGAATAAATTGAGATCAATTCCTTTCACTATGGTCCCCACCTTCCACTACTATAAACTTGTTCATCCTTCTCCGCTAACAATTGTCCACATTAGAAATACTTTTGTGAAAAGGCTTTATACTTTGATCATTTTAGGCCTACAGTTCCTTGAGCTTCCCACCTTTTCTTGTTAAAGAAATTTATTCCACACCCATTCAATTCCAATTTATATATATTTCTGCAAACTCTCTCTCCTCTCTCACTTGCATTTTCCTTTCTACAGTCATGACCACAATTAGAATTTACTATCTTAGACTTTCATTCATTTTATCCATTGAAACTGAGTTTCGAGTATTTGTATTTCTTTTTCTCAAAGTAATGATATAAAGTATTAGTATGTATATAAATGTAACTTTTATTATTTATGTTGAAGTGAAAGAGCCTCTGAAATTTTCTGCTGAATTTAATTTCCAATAGATATATAAAACATTTTCATGACCCATTGTATATGATTTTCTCATTTCCACATTTTTTTCAGAATAAAAAGTCTTTCTCCTTCATACAAACAAAGATTCTTTAGGTGGGGTTATTCGGAATAGTTGGACTAAGTCACTAACCAAATGAGAAAAATGGAAAAAAAGGATTCCCCTCAATCCGCTTATGACCAAATAGGCAAATAAATCTTCCCAAACATACACTTCCTGTCCCAATTGTATCCTTAGCTTAGGATTCCCCTCAGCAGCTCCCACCTTAGCTGTACGGTGATACTCACAAATCTCTTCATATTCTTTTCAAAAGCCACCTCATCACCCCTTTATTTCACCTATTTATAGACACCCTAATATCTCATCTCCTACAACACCTCAAGGCTCCAACTTCTACAAAATCCTCAAACACACATTCATCTTCTTCTCCATTTTTGTAGCTACAAGCTAGCCTCAAGAATGTCCGGCATTTGGGTTTTCCGGAACGGTGTGGTCCGACAGGTCGATAATCTGGGCGCGGAATCGGGGGACGGAAGCCGGCAGGGCTCGAGGGAGAGGAGGAAAGTGTTGGTTCATACGCCAACAAACGAAGTCATAACGTCCTACGCCGACCTTGAGGGGAAGCTGAGCTCGCTGGGTTGGGAAAGGTACTACAACGACCCTGAGCTGCTTCAGTTCCACAAGAGGTCCACTGTTGACCTTATCTCACTCCCAAAGGATTTCAACAAGTTCAAGTCCATACACATGTACGATATTGTTGTCAAGAACAGGAACATTTTCCATGTTAGAGATATGTAGAAGACCACAACTTCTTCATTGGCCTTCATGGTTGTTCATTGAGGGTGTCTCGATCTAGAAATTATCGCATATTTTAATTAAAACGTGTGTTGTTATTCCTAATAAATTAATCGAAATTATTTATCATGTTTATACGTATTTTATATTTTAAAAGTGGAAAAGTTAGATTTTTAATATTTGTGTATGTCATAACATGAAAAATGGATTCATTTGATTAAATGGGAGAAAAAAATATGTAATATAGATGAAGTAGGTAAGAATTTCTTATTTGAGTTTTAGTCCTAAAAACTCGTGAGAAGTAATTAATTCTCAGTTTATGTTTTAACTATGATCAAATGATATTTAATCGAGCCTATGTGCATTTTTTTTTTCACATGTGATTGGAGGGTTAGTCGTGTAATTTTAGCGTAGTTGGTTTGATTTCAGAGTAGTGGGGATGGTGGAGTGTTTCTATATTTAAGTGATTGTGACAATAATTTGTGTACTGCGTAGGTGATGAGTTAATTTGGGTTTATATATTTAGGTAATTACGGTCTTATTGGTGATTTGTGAAGACCATTGGGTGTCATTGTGTGTTGTTGTAAATTAATCTTTGACAGTTATTCTGCAATGAAAGTTCAGTTTCATTTCTACTCTACAAATTCCATCTCTTTTTCTTTCTCATTTAGTCTTCTTTTTGTCTTTGTTCACAAGAATTTTAAGTCAATGTGGGGCAAATTGTTTCTGGGTGACATTAAAATTTTTTTCTATTTTGTTGTGAAATTCTTTGTATCAATTTCATGCATGATTAAGACAAGATGCCAATGACACGAAAGAAGACAAGCGATGTTCGTAGCTTCGCCTTTTTCTCCTTTCTTTTTTCTTTTTCCAAAATTATGGCTAGAAAAGGATTAATTGTGGTCTGCATGGAGAAGGTTTGAGCAAATGGGTAGAAGAGAGTCACTTAAGAAAAAGGTTGAAATATTCATTGTATAATATATATATATATATATATGATTATATAAAAATAAAATTAAGTGTACCAACTCAGCTATGGTTAGGAAGCATGAACAGGTAATTCTTTTTGTCGTTTGCATGTCTCAGATGTATCGGATGCAGAGACGAATCAATACGTCTCCATTTTTTTTAATTTTGATTTTTTGAAGCATCTGGACACGTGAACGATACTCCATGGACACATGTCTTCACTGAATGGACAAACCAAATAGGTCTATAAATATTAAAAGGAAAAACCATTAGGCATAACCCATTCTAAGAAAAAAGGAAAACCAATGAAACTAAAACATAAAACAATGAAACATAAAATGTAAAAACAAATAAATAACGAAAATAAAACAGAAACCATCTCAATTACAAAAACAAAATGAATCCAAAGTAAACAGATTGGTCTTTGCTCTCCAGACTAGTACCCTAGCTAATGTCCCCTTCTTCTTCAACAGACAAAGACTTACGCATGCTTGCTGCTTGGCTGGCATTAATTGCGTCTCCAATGTCCACCGCATCAGCACCGCAACCACGCCTTCACCTGTGACTTTGTTTACGTCAGCCATCGCGCGAGTTCTTGAGTTGCCATCGATTGCCTTTATTTTTTTTTTTTCTATTTTTTTTAATTCCTTCAATCCCTGTTTCTTATATGTTTATGTTATGGGTTGTGCTTGTTTTGGATCACTGATTGCTTCTCACTCAAACTGTTGCTCCTGTTTTATGACGTGGATTCTATTTAGTTTGGGAATTGTTTGTATCCTTTTGTTGATTTTGTGCTCATTGTATATCTTTTACTCAGGAATTAACTTATTTATCTCTGTTTATCCTCTTTGTGGAAGTTGCGCCTTGGTTGTTTATTTGAATTGTACTTGTTCAAAATATAGAGTCTAGTGGTGCTAGTACGGACTGTAATAGCACTTCATCATCATGTAGTGCTACTAGTAGTACAACTAGTGCCACTAACGAAGAGAATTGTCATTTCTATTGTGGAAATATGTGAGGTGGGTGATAAAACATCTACCAAAGGAGGTAGGGGTACTTATTCTTGGCAATGCAATTTTTATAAAAAAAATTAAGTAAGGTTCATATTCCAGAATCTGAGCTCATTTGTAAAGAGAAAAGGGAAAAGGGGTTTCTGTGTGTAGAGAAAGTGACACCTAATGACATTTCTAAGATAAGGAAAGTAGAAAATGCAACTGAAGCATATAAGCAATCTTTGGGTGATAGGAGGCCTCTTTTACCAACCCAGTCGTCTTCTCCTTCTAGTACTAGTGCTCCTTCAAAATTTTCAATGCCATGACTTCTTTCAAGTGGGATGGGGGTTAGAAATATGAAAAAAAAATTGATAGTATCATTGCTAAAGCTTTTGATATACAACATTGTATGTAATCAATTGGATGTAGAAATTGCTAGGAGATTTTAAACTGAAGGGTTGCCTTTTAATCTTGCTTGGAACCCTTATTATGTTAACTCTTATTTTATGGCTGGCGAGCTGATGTCTTTGTTAAGCGACCTTAATTTTTAGGTGATCTAAGCCCTTTTTGGTTGGACTTATCTCTTATTGGGCCTTGGATAACCCATTTTGCTTTGTATGGAAAATACCTATGACATTAGCCCATCAACTCTCAATTCACTTTGCAGACTGGAAGTTGTAATTCGCTGGCAAAGTCCTTACTCATAGTCTGCGGTGTTGTCAAGTCATTCACCTATAATCTGTTGTATAGTTAAAGTCTTTGCTCATAGCCTGTCATGTTGTCATTTTGGGTTTCAATCTCTCATTTCATCTACACCAGGTCATACCTCCTACTATACATGTTTTACAGCTATTGGCACGACGATCTTGCTTTCTTATGGACCATTTAATCAAGATCAGTTGGATATCCTCTGGATTCTTGGGTGAAGCCAAGCTAGTCTATATAAGGTGTGAGAAGCCCCCTTCCCTGCTTCACGGAATAACCTGATGGGTACATTGACTGAGCCCCTCATATTTCTGAAGTTCTGGCCTTCAACAAAATGCTCTGAAGTGTGTATGGTCTGCTACATGAGATTGCGAGACATGAATGGCTTGCTACATGAGATTGCGAGGTATGAATGGCCTACTGCATGTGGTTCCCATAGAGAACTCCTTTTTAAGGACTCTGGGAATTCTTTCATAACCTCCTCATGGTGCTAACATGTTTAGCTCCTCCTTTTTTACTCTTTTGTCCTCTAGCGAGCTAACCTTTTGGTTTCTACAAGTGCCTAGGAGTTGTAAGGCTGAGGGAGAAGCTTTCAGCTTAGGAGGAGGACAGGAAAGAGGAGCCAGAACAGTCTAAGTTGCTTGCTGACCTTGTGGCTTGTTGGAATTCAACCCTTCTAGCTATGTTCTTTTGCCTTCTTACACGATGGCGTTGGGTGCCTCCAAGCCTCCAAGTAGCTTGATGAAGCTGAAGGATGCTTTCCTTGCTTAGGAGAACTAAGGGGAATTTGAGCAGCCACCTTACTTCTCTCAAATGCCATTTCTCCCACTCCATGCACCTCAAGGGTGCTCAAGTTGGACAAACCATCGGCTCGGGTGGAAGTTGAGTAAGGGTTGGAGTAGTTTAGCTTGCCCGTTGATCCCGCGGTTTGTTGGGACTCAACTTGTCAGTCAACTATAGGCTTGTTTAGATTTGTAGGTTTTGGCTCTTAAAAGGCCAGTTCCTCCTACTTATTATGGTCGTAGGCATATTCCAATCTTTGTCCTTCGAATTTTCATGTGTAATCTTGCCTCATTGAAAGAGATTTTGTAATGAAGCCTTACATTTTCTTTCTTGTTTTTCCCAAACACGCCATATTAGTGGTTTATTAGGCCACAGCTAGCAACATGAATAAGTCCCTGCAAACCATAACTCTATAAACGTTAGATAAAATGAGTGCTTGATTGGTCAATCGACCTCAAACAATCTAGATAAAATTTATATAAATGGGCTTAGGCCAATAAATTATGACTTAAAAGGATATATGCCATATCGAACGGCCAATCAATCACATTAGCCCATCTTAGTTGAAAATGAATTCGAGCACTAAAATGTCTTCATTGGTCACAAGTTTGAGCACTAGGGTGCTTAAGCTGGTAACAAGTCTAAGCACTAGAGTGCTTGAGCACCTAAGTTAGCATGAGATTGGATGCCTCGATAGGTTGCATGGATATGCCTCGGTTTACACTTCTTGGATGTGAAGTCGTGGTAGGTCGAACAGATGCATCCTAGTCTAAACAAGAGTTTGGTGCCAGCCTTAGCTAGCACTTCTTAGATGCGGAGTCTTAATAGGTCACACGGATGCACCCTAGTCCGCACAAGAGTTTGGTGCTAGCCTCAGCTAGCACTTCTTGGAAGCAGAGTCTCTGTAGGTCACACAGATATGCCCTAGTCTATGCAAATGTTTAGTGCTTAGATAGATCGCACGGATGTGCCTTGGCTAGTACTTCTTGGACATAGGGTCTCGATAGGTCACATGGATGCACCCTAGTCCGTGCAAGAGTTTGGTGTTCACTCAGCTACCACTTCTTGGACACGGAGTATTGGTAGGTCGCACGGATGCACCCTAGTCTACACAAGAGTTTGGTGCTTACCTCAGCTAGCATTTCTTGGATACAATAGTGATAACACAATATTTGACACATTTATTTATCCTCATGCTTAGCATTTTAAGAGCTTAAATGATATGTTTCCAGCTGAGTTAACATGTATTTGTGATTTGGTGTCAATTGGTTCATTAGAACAAATTTCTGCATTTTCAGCCATAATTGAGCAGTTTCTGTAATTCTTGCAGAACTTGAGCTATACTTATCAAATTGATATGATTCTTATCTTGTAGGAAAGTAAGAGATAGCTCTACAACTCTTATGAAGACTTCAAGAGCTGAATCCATCATTGGTTTACCTGAATTTGGAGATGAAGTTGCTGCCAGAATACCAGAATACTGTCTCTCGGGTAGCCTAACCTTCATGCCTTTAGGGGACCATATCTTGAGCTATAGAGATCCAAATGAGCTGAAACTAAGCCCAAATGGAAGCTAATACATAATGCCACAACTTTTATGAAGACTTCCTGAGCTAAAAATGAAAATATTGGCTACAAACTGGAGGCAGATATGCTAAAACTGGGCTGATGCAGAATGATTTTTAAAGCCCGAAATTAACATGGATCACAAGCCCATTTCACCACCCCTTGCTCCAACCTGACTTCAACCAGCTAAAGGCACAAAAGAGAGCACAAAAAGAAGAGAAAGTGGTCTGTCAAAGAGGCTTAGCACACAAGGGCAGAAGCAGCCTCCAGAATAGTTGTCAACCTATTTTTCCAAGTCAGTAAACTAACTTCTTTTCTTGAGCCTGGGAAGAGCTTTTTGTATGAAGACTTTTGCTGCATTTTTATCTTAGTTTTTCATTGTCTTTTAGGGTAGTTTTTGGGGCTGAGAGTAAGCTTTTGCTCTCCCCCATTTTTCTTCTATTTTTCCTTGTTTTTCGGCCTACCATGGAAGGCTGAAGTTGTAACTAGCCAAGGGGCTGCAACTTGAAGATTAATGAAGAGGTTTTTGTTCTTTCATTCTACATTTA
>JANHAO010010979.1:0-17275 GCA_026873985.1 Saraca asoca | reverse complement strand
TATTACTAAATGAAATGCTTCTTATTATGCATTTGTAATTCTTTAATTTCATTTACATCTATGCATGCAGCACAATGTTGATGGTAAAGGGGCAAATCAAAGTGATGATGACTTGCTAGATGTAGGTGCTGATGATGAGAATCTTCAATGAATATAATTTTCAATTTGAATTTTTATTAAGTTGTTGAACTTAGAGTTAATAATCTTTACAATTATCTTATTATTTTTTATTTATTTCTTCAAATTTAGGACAAAATAATTGATGTATTGACTATTGGAGTAATTGGAATTTTTTTTTATGGAATGCATGTGATATATTGACTATATATGGATGTTACAATAACTAACTTTAGACTGTGAATCAATTTCGGAATCGATTCTTTATGAATCGATTAGGTAATTGATTCACAAAAATTTCTAAACCTTCGGTAAATTTTTTTTTTCAAAACAAGTCTTCATGAATCGATTCAAGAATCGATTTACATAGTGAATCAATCCATTGCCTATGCTATACCAAGGTGCTGTTTATTTATGGAAAAACTGTTGTCTATTATATGTGATAATAGTTGATAAGTGTTGCCTATCTATAAAAAAATCATTACCTATTATGTAGCAAAGTGTTGTTTATTAATGAAAAAACTGTTGTCTATTTATAAAGAAACTATTGCCTATTATGTGAATCGATTGCCATAGTGAGTCAAACCGTTGTCTATTACACATGACAACAGTTGATAAGTGTTGCCTATCTATAAGAAAACCATTGCCTATTATATAGTAAGGTATTATTTATTGATGAAAAAATCATTGCCTATCTATAAAGAAATTGTTGCCTATTATATTTGACAACAATTGATAAGTGTTGCCTATTAATAGGCAGCGATTTTTACATGTTGCCTTTAATCAAATCAGCAACACTTTTTAACTGTTGCTTATTCTCTCAACGATGTGAAAGCGTTGTCAAATAAAACAAGAAAAATCGTTGCCTATCATTGAAGAATAGGCAACATTTTTTTCATCTATTGCTAGAAACTCTAAAAAAATCGTTACCTAAAAGAATAGATAACGCTCGATAAGAGCACAACCAAAAATCGTTGCCTATTCTTATAGGTAATAGTTTTTAGACATTAGACAATGATTTTTGACCATTACCGAAAGCTGACAAAATGTTGTAGTGGTATAAATATACATATGTATGTATGTAAATATATATATATATATATATATATATATATGAGAGCTTAAAAGAGGATATAGGACCACATGCGACTCTAATATTGTGCATGAATGATAAGAAATCCAAATAAGTGAGTGGTGAGTTGGTGTGTAGGCTGCGCGCGCACGCGTGTGTATATATATATATATATATATATAAAGTAGAAAGAGGATAATAAATAGAAATATTATAAAAAAATTAATAATAATATGATAAAATATTCAGTTCATAAATAAAGTGAAATAATATTAATAGTAACAATAATATCAAAATTTGAGTGAAATAATTCAAATTATATTAGTTGGTAAATTTAATTGTGATGAAAATCATTAAAAAGGTTAGTAAATATATTAGAAAGATATCTTTAAGCCGGTGATGATCACACAAAATTTGGATAGTGACAATTAGACAGTTCTTCCATCTTTCTGTGTTCTCACGAAGTTCCTCATCTTGCATGCTGGCGATCGGACTTTGTCTTTCTCTAGATAACACGTACTCTTTAATGCCTTCCTCCACAGGGTCATATCCCATATCTGACTCTGAAGTGCTCTCCGGCCATCCCATTTCCCTCAACTCGACATTATTATATCAGGTTAAAAACACACCTTTCCACTTAAATAGTATAGAAAAAGCCACTTAACAGTGCTCACCCACACATGCAAAAACAGAAGATGGAAAAGAATGAAAGTAGCTGGGACCAAGCAAATAGAAGACAAAGGAACTCTTTTTAAGTAAAGGAAGCAAAAAGGTATTCACAGAATCCCAATAGATCAACCCATTGAAAGGCTCTTTTTCAATAAAGACTTAACTTACTGCAGTAAACAAAGAAGAAGCAGCTAACTTGGCAATTACTGTCAGCTTAGGAATATCCGTCTGCTTTAACTGATTCACCTAGTCTATTCTACCAAAATATATTTATTAACCTTCAATTACTATAAAAAATATTTATCTTTATTATCTTTTTTTAGAAGAAAAGAAATTTACGTGTTAATAAGTATTCAAAAAATTGGACATTTTCAAGAAATATTGATAGAGAACTAAGCATTAAACAAATGAGACTTTTTTAGAATGTATTTGAATATACCATTTCAGCACTTAGCTGAAGAAATTTAGACTACAAGTTGAATTTATTTATTTCATTTGTTAAGACTAAATTTCAAATTAAACAAAAATACATTAAATTTGTTCAGTGACAATTGTCTAACTGAACACACATACTTTTATTTTAATGAGTTTTTATTGAATAAATCTATTTAACATTATCTTTATTTTTCAGCATAATAATTAGATACATAATATGTATCAAGAATAATTATGAAATTATAAAAAAAATTAATATTTTGTGATAAAAATTTCAGACTATTAACTAAAATTTAATACTTAAAAATAAGAAATAATTCAAACGTTATAAATTTAGTAGTAATCGATTTAGCATTGAGAATTCAGTGTTAAAAGTTTGTGTTATCAAACAAACCGTTACTCTTATAATGCTATGTGATAAATAATTTCCCAATCTAATACTCCTTTTGAAGTTATTTCAAAAATAATATTGTTGCTTATTTAAAAAATAATTTGTTATTATTAAAAATTTAAATTATATTTTAATTTCATCATTAAAAAATAAATTTTGATTATTAAATTTTAAATTATATTTTAACTCCACCATTAAAAAAATAATTTCTTATTATTAAAATTTTAGATTATATTTTAACTTCTATCTTAAATTTTAATTTATTTTTGTTACTCAGTCACGCAAATAGACTTTTTTTTTTATCTACGTTACAAAATTGAAAGCACTTATAAACTAAGAATAAAATGCATTTTATTGTTATAATTTCCTCTTTGTTCCCTAGAAGTTTTCCTACGTATTATGCATACAACAGGTATAAGAACGAAAACCAAATAAACGTGATCTAGAACTAACATTTCTCTAAAATATGAAATAACTAGAATAAAAAAAATACACCTTATTAGAAATTCTAATGTCAAAAGCATGCTCAAATTCATTCAGATCAAATACAAGTGAATCACAACACGCTATAGCAATATTTACTATTATTGATAGTTATGATAGTAGAGAGGCATTACAACAAATAGTGTTACAAAATCTATTAATGATGGTCAATAACCATTAATCATAATTCTAGATAATTACCAACAGTCATAATAGTAAAAAAAATATGTTTACAAATACTAACTTATTAAACATTTTTTTTTGTAACTAATAGTAACCGTAAAAAATAGCTTAATGCTAATTTCAACTAATATTGATCATTACTAATGAGTCAATTTTCCTAGAACAAAATCATACCAGTCTATATGTAATTTTTTTCTTGAGTTTTGTGAAAATGCCTAATGTATATTGTATATTACTATTTTTTTCTTACATTGAAAGCATATATATGTTTTGATTTATAGTGTTAAATTGAAATTTATTGACCTTGTCTTTTTTTAACCTTGTAGGTAAATGATGTTTAAACTATCGAGAGTTAATTAATACATGTTCGAATGGAAATTGACGGATTTTAATCTATTTATTTTGGAAAATACAAAAAATGTCAAATTTGTGTGTATTATGAGAAACCTAAGTCTTTTTGGAATACATATTTGCGAAACCTTTGATTATTACCAATGCAATATAGAATAAAAGATATTTTTGCCTAATTGAATTTTTTATAAACTGTAATGTGTGTGGAGAGAGAGAGAGAGAGAGAGAGATGAATATGTTGGTAGGATTTTGTTCTAGAAAATTTGACTTATTAGTAATGGTCAAAATTACTTGAGACTAGTACTATGCTATCTTTTATGATTATTATTAGTCACAAAAAGTATTAGATAAATTAGTACTTATAAATATATTTTTGATAATCATGACTATTGATAATTAACTAGGATTATTATTAACGTTCATTGACTATTAATAATAAATTTTTTGACACTATTTGTCATGACACCTTTCAACGGTCATGACCATTGATAATAGTAGATTTTCTTGTAATGACATTATCAAAAGATCAAAATTGATATCATCCTACTTTAAGAGTTTTGACAAGGCCAAAACCTCCTTTTATTACAACAAAAATTTTAGAACAAGAAAGAAATCACTGTAACAGAAATGCTAATTGTCGATGTAAGTCCTTTGGAAATTAGCTATTTTTTACGGATAGTGAATGTCGAAAAAACACTTGTCGGAAATATTTTATAACATCTTAGGACATCGGAAATATGGTGATGTGGTAATTACACGCTAGTATTCTGACATCCTTAGACGTCGAATAGTTTGATGATGTGCTAGTGTCACCTTATTGTTTCAATGTATTCCTGACGTTAGCGTTGGAAATGTTGACATGGCAATTTTTTTTTTTGATATCTTAGGATGTCGGAAATTTACTTTTAGGTGTAAACGTGATTATTTATGATGTTTAGAGACATTTTGACGTGACAAAAAAACTAATTTTTAGTTAAATGTCCTTTAAATTTGATTAAATAATTTAAACACAACACACAGATTGCATTTTTTTTTAAGAAAATCCACAATAGTAATAAAATCAAATTATTATATAATATTTTAAAAATTCCAAATATTTTTAAAGTTTTGAATGTAAAAGTGACTCACGAAACATAAAAAAATTAAAGTTTTAAATATAAAAGATGTATTTATCAATAAGCACGAAACATTCTTGAGTCAACGTAAAATGATATTACCCATCAAGATACTACAAAGATAAAACTTTCAAGAGGTTTCTTATGGAGTGCATATTGACAAGGACAATCATATCCTGTATACCTCTTTACAGATCGGAGGTTGCTTCTTTCCTTTTTAACTTTTCTACCTTTCGGAATGAGCCAACCTGAATATGTATATTATCATTAGACTTATACCAAATTTACCATTCATTTTAGATTCATTTGATAGCTATAAACCAACCAATTTAAATACTAAAGTTCTGCAGACTTATAGAAGTTTATGTGATTCACAATCAAAGTCCACAGTTAATTAATACAATCATGCAGTCTTGGATAAAAACTAATTATATTAAGGAAACAATTCTTTGACTTTGTCACTACTTGACATTTAATGAGATCTATTTTTTACTCTTAACATATCATTGCTGTTTAATCCAATCTAATTTCACGGGTAGTCAACAATACTCTAGCTGTCTAACATATATGCATAATAGTTGCAAGTAAACAGAAGGGAAAAAAAGCTAATGACCTCAAATCCATTAGGGAAAGTAGCAGCCTGGTGCAAAGGCTTTTTCTCCGATGAGTCCTATGAAATAATATATGAAACTGCCAAATAAAGTATAATGATCAGGTTGTAATAAATAATAACGCCAGAGGAAGAGATCTACTCTAACCTTTGGTACCTAACTTTTGCGGAGGATGTAGTCGTAACATGTAACATCCAAATAGACATTCAGACTTTCTCAATGTGCACAATTATCTTCAATGAATAGCCATAAAAGGAAAACACATAATATATAATAATTTTTGACAAATTACAAGTTACTAGTCACGTGGAGAGCACGAGTCAGTCATAGGGCGATTAGGTATTGGATGTAGGCTAGGTATAGGATGCATAAGTTTCACTTGTGACCGAGCAAACAACAAATAAGCTCAGTCATAAGTTTTACACATGACCAAACGGTTACAATAACTAATTACCGACCACATGCCAAAATAGGATAAATCTTGACAATTGATCATAGTTTTCATTAGCTATCAAATGGCTAGTAATAATTGTGCTTCTAGAATCTTTCCACCACTGGAAAGTTGACACATGGATTCTTCCCATTGGTTAGTTGGTCTTACCAGGAATCTATATAAGTTCTCCAGATATGCATTTTAAGGACTTATGCCATTTCTTACACTAAGTATGGCCTTGTCAATTAACTTGATCACCTGAGGGGCCTTGGTAGCCACTACTGCCCAAGTCTTTTTGTGCAGGACATCTCTACTCCAGTCATCATTCTCTGCCACTGTGTATTTGGTCTAAGCAGGTTCTATAAGCAAGTGTTAACAATGAATCACTCATAGCACCAACAATCGATCCCATGATCTAGTGTGGGGGGAAGGTAGTTGGTCAATCGTCAAGATCACTCACAACATGAGCAACACATGAACAGTCATTTGAATAGAAATTTCAAACTTGAGATGCTACATCATGAAAATCAACAACTCAGAGAGCTGTTAGAATTCATAGGGGGTGAATTGCAATGTAATGTTGATCGGCAACACCCATTACACTATCAAAATGAATATTATGAATGTTATGCCCATGATCGGAGGCCATTTCATGAGCACACTAAGGAATATGAAAATGAGGGTTCTTAGCAATCCAATTTTCAAAGAGAGTGTGGCACTTAGAGATTTAATTGGTCAAGCGAAATAGGCATGGCTATCATTAGGAACAAGATGAAAATGCAAACCATCCATTTACTTAAGAAGTAATGGCTATACCTATCCCACAAAACTTTAAAGCTTAAACCAATCTGGAATCATATAATCAAACCACTAATCCTCAAGAGCATATTGTGGCCTTCCATGCTATAATGCTCTTGTTTAGGGCACCTGATAGAATTATGTGTAGAGCATTCTCCATAACTCTAAAGAAAGTTAGCCTTCGTTGGTTTATCAGTCTAAGGCAGAATTCTATAGGAAGATTTAAAGAGTTAGCAAATCAATTTCTTGCTCATTTTGCAACATCACGAGTGCAAAAAAAAAAAAAAAAGGCTCATTAATCAGCATCAAATAGAGAAAAGATGAGCCCCTAAAAAGCTAACCCGATTGGTTCAACTAAGCCTCTTAGAGATCAAGGACTTGCAAAAGGGTATAGCAATGCACTCAATATTGGTCAGTCTGTGCTTTAGAGATTTTTCTAAAGCACTAGCCAAAAGGCATGTAGAATCGTAAACCAAACTATTGGCATGATCCACCAAGTTTATTAATGTAGAAGAGGTTAAATGAGCAAAACAATAAGTTGAAAAGCTAGACGATTGAAAAAAAGAAGAAAGGCAGAGAGATGAGCCGAGATCGAGGTTCAACGCCTACACGCTATTAATTTGTTAATAAAGAAAATTATGGATGATGTAAAGCTTGTAGAACTGTTAAACCTCTTGCTTGAAAAAAACTAAAAACCACCCTTATTAGGAAATAAAAAGTTCTACAAATATCATAGAGATTAGTCACAACATGAACAGGTGTATAACCTTGAAAAAGAAATAGAAGATTCAATCCGAAAAGGACATTTATAACACTACCAGAAGACCAAACAAATGGGAAAACAAAGACAGTACAAAGCATGGAACAATCAACCTAATAGAGAATGATCTTGTTCTTGTTGTAAGTCTTTTAATGCAAGAAAGAATAACAAGGGAAATGAAGTAGTAAAAGAGCCTAAAATACTTGGAGTATTCAAAGTCATAGCAGGAGGTTTTGTTAGAGGTGGAACCTTCAATAATGCCAAAAAAATGACACTTACGATTAGTTATGGTGATAGAAAATAAAAAAGTCAAAAGCATTATCTTCAAAAGAAAAGCCGATCATTTCATTTTTAGAAAATGACTATGCTTTAGACTTTGATAAAAAAACATGATTATTCAATGGTTATCACAACAACAATTCATAATTATTCTGTGAAAAGGATCTTTGTAGATTATGGTAGCTCAGTAGGTATCATGTACAATCATACATCCACCAATCTTCATTTTTTGAAAATCCAACCTAAACCCTATCATGGAAACTTGATTGGATTCTTGGGTAAACAAGTGTTGGTTAAAGGGTCAACTAAGTTAATAGTCACACTTAAAACATGGCCTTTAGTAACCAACTTGAATGTGGAGTTCCTAGTTGTCAACACCCCTAATGTAGCATATGATGCCATTTTTGATCAGATTTTGTTGAATTAAGAAAAAGCCATTGTATCTACACCTCACCTTCTTATGAAATTCCCTATCCAAAAGAAATAAGATAAGCCAGGGTTAATCAACTGATGACTGGGAGATGTTATATGGATATTTTGGAGTTAGGAGAATCTCCAAAAGGGAAACAAAAGATAAATGATGAGCCCTAAATGGGAGCATATAGTGGGTAGAAAATCGATGATTGTAGAATGATAACAGTAGAATTGATAGACCTGAGAGAAGATAATAGAGAGTAGAATCCAAAACCCGAATCTGAAATAGAAGAAATAAGGCTATTTGGAAAAAGTGATAATTGATTTATCAAAATTAGGAAAAATCTACTTGCCAAATTTCGATCAAGATTTATCAAGCTATTAAGAAAATATTTTGAAGTATTCACATGGATCACTATAAGCATGCCAGGAATTGACCCATAGGTTGCTTGCCACAAACTCGTCATAGACCCTTCAATAAAATTGGTTCAACAAAAGAAAAGATGACATGGTCTCGAAAGGTTGAGAGGTATAAAAGAAGAAGCTAATAAATTGTTAAAAGTAGAATTTATATGGAAAGTTCCTTATATGAGTTGGCTCTCTAATGTCTAATGGTAAAAAAGGCCAATGAAAGTTGAAGGATGTGAGTTGATTTTATAGACTTAATCAAAGCTCATTTGAAAGACTCATATCCCCTACCAAACATTGATAACCTGGTTAATAGAGCCTTTGGTTATGTAGTTCTTAGTTTCTTTGATGCCTTCTTAGGCTACAATCAAATCCTTATGTGGGAAGAAGACCGAGAGAAATTGCATTCATTACCAATGAAGGTGTGTTTTACTAGAAAGTCATGCCTTTTGGCCTAAAAATGCCAGGGCAACATATCAGTGGATGATGAACAAAATTTTCAAAGAGTAGATTAGTAAAAACCTAGAAGTTTATGTCAATGACATGTTAATCAAATCTACAAACATGTTTGGACATCTATCAGAATTAGAAGAAATTTTTAATGTAATGAAAAAGAATCAAATGAGAATTAACTCCAACAAATATGATTTTGGGTTATTGTAGGTAAAGTTTTAGGGGTCCATGCTAATAGAGAAAGATATAGAAATCAATCCAAGTAAATGCTTGGTAATTCTAGGCATGAAGAGGCCAACCAATTTGAAAGAAGTACAACATCTTAATGGTTGAATTATGGCTTTTTCCCGCTTCATGTCTAGGTAACCCTTATTCTTCTTCTAAAATTTTAATTTGAAAACTCTTATGAATGGTGAGTAAACTATATAAGAAAAACCTTATACTTAAGGAATATGGTGTAAATGCTATAGATCGATAGATAAATGCTTATTGTTCTACAAAATCTTTAAGAGTACAAAAAAATTTAAATGGGACAACACTTGTGAAAAAACATTCTCCCAAATAAAAAACATACTTGTTATCTCCACCTATCTTGTCAAAATGAAAATATGGAAAAACTTTATACTTATACCTATCAGAGAAGAAAATGGGGAAAAAAAGTTGATTTATTATACAAGCAAAGCTTTACATAGGCCTGAACTTTTGTATTAGAAGATTACAAAGCTAGCATTCACTTTATTAACATCTTCCAGAAAGTTAAAACCCTATTTCCAATCATATCAAGCTTGTTAGAATTGACCAACCTGTTAGGCAAGTCTTGTAAAAACCAAACCTCATAGGAAGGTTAGAGGCTTGGTCAATCAAGTTATCAAAATACGAATGATATATGAACCAAGGAGAACCATAGAAGCTCAAGTCTTGGCAAATTTTATCCTCAAACTAACAAAGATTGAGCAAGAGAAGATGGTGGTGAATGAACGGTTGAATAAATGGACTTTATATACCAATGGATCATGAAACAAACCTAGAAATGGAAATGGAGTTATCCTTGAAGGACTAGAAGGCATGATAATTGAATATACCCTATAAATTGAATTTTTGATTGAATAATTAGGTCAAATATGAAGCACTAATAGCTAGATTGAAACTAGCAAAATAGTTTAGAGCCAAAGCGGTAAAAGCTAAAAGTGATTCTAAACTCATGGTTAATTAAGTGAATAAGGCTTATAAGACTAGGGTGCCTTGTCTTGTTAAGTACATGGAGAAAGTAACAGCTCCAATATCTAAATTCGAGAACTTTAAATTAGGACAAGTTTCATGAAGTAAAAATAATCGAGTAAATGCTTATCTAAGTTGGCAAGTGCGAAAGCTACAAGCAATAATCGATTGATTATTCAATAAACAATTAGTCAACCCACCACAAGGAAACTAATAGATCAATCAGAATCTTGGATAGATCCCATAAAGGCTTATCTTAAAAATCAGTCATTGCCAAAAAATAAAAGGAAGCTGAAAAATAAAAAAGCACGCTACTCCCTTTTACTTGGAGAATAATTAGCTATATAAATGGGGATTTTCATTGCCATTATTGTGATGCTTACATTTAGTTAAAGCTAACTATGTATGAAGGGAGCTACATGAAGGAATTTATAGGAGCCTTATGGCTAAAATCGCCCCTAGATAAGAAAACCTTACAATTAAGATATTACTGGCCAAACATGAAAAAGGATTCTTTGGAGTTAGTAAAAAGGTGTGACAAATGTCAAAGGCATACAAATGTTCCTTGAAAGCCACCAACCGAACAAAATATAGTTACTTCTTCCTAGTCTTTCACCCAATGAGGAGTGGATTTCTTAGGACAATTTCCCATAACTCCTGGGCAATTTAAATTTTTGATAGTTTCTATTAATTATTTTACTAAATGCATCAAAGCAGAGCCTTTGTCTATGATTATTGCCTGTAATACCCAAAAATTCATATGAAAATTTATTGTGTATAGATATGGTGTGCCCAACACATTGGTGACCAATAATGGTGTGCATTTTACAAGTGAAATATTTAAGTAATTTTGTCAAGACCTTAAGATGTGCATAAGTTTGCCTTAGTTAAGCATCCATAGACAAATGGTTAGGTGGAGTTGGCTAACAGAGTGTTATTAGAGGGATTGAAGAAGTGCCTAGATCAACCAAAATGCTTGTGGGTTGATGAGTTACCAAACATTCTCGGGTCTTATCAAACAACCATTCACAAAACCATTAGGGAGACACTTTTGCATCTGGTGTTTGTTCAAGAAGCACTTATACTAGTAGAAATTGATTTGGCAAATGATCGAAAGAAAAATTTTGACTAAAAAGAAAATGATGATTTACTCTTGGAGAACTTAGACATGCTCGATGAAGAAAGAAAGGTAACTCATATCCAGTTTATCACTTATAAGCAAAAATTAGCAAAATATCATGATAAGCAAGTAAACCCAAGGAAATTAGAGTGTGACATCTTGGTATTATAGAAAGTAGATGGACCAAGAAAAGAAATAGAAGTTGGTAAATGCACAATGAATTAGGAAAGCTTCAACTGGGTAATTGACAATAGGGAAAATGGAGCCTATAGTTTAGAAACAATAGAGGGAAAAAAGCTTCTTAGAACATGGAATGCCACTCATTTATGAGAATATCATGTACAAGTAGTCATGTAACAGAATATATGGGTTCGATCGATCAATCATGGGTTAGGAAAACCTAGATGAAAATTTTTTCCCTCATTGATTGGTCTTATACTTTGGAATTTTTCTCAATAGTGAATGACTAAAACTAGCTATTTTGTCTTAGCATATAATTAGGATAGCTTAAATAATGAGAGGAAGAATAAAGATCACTGACCTAATGATTTATCATTTGAAACACTGCTTCAAAAATACTTAAAGATCACTGATTTAATGATTTATCATTTGAAGCACTACTTCAAAAATACTTAAAGGTTACTAACCTAATGATTTATCATGTGTCAAAAATACTTAAAATTTACTGACCTAATGATTTATTATTCGAAGCACTACTTCAAAAATATTTAAAGGTCACTGACCTAACGATTTATCATTCGAAGCACC
Organism: Saraca asoca; assembly: GCA_026873985.1. Lineage (NCBI taxonomy): Eukaryota > Viridiplantae > Streptophyta > Magnoliopsida > Fabales > Fabaceae > Saraca > Saraca asoca. Next base: position 5,197 of record JANHAO010010979.1, on the reverse strand, counting down.
GTTTCAAAAATACTTATAGGTCACTGACCTAATGATTTATCATTTGTAGCACTGCTTCAAAAAGATACTTGAAGTTCATTGACCTAGTGATCCAACTAATGGCCATTGACCTAATGGCTAATGTTTTTAAAAAGGTTTGATTACATTGGTTAATGTGCAAAATGATCGATCGATAAGATTTGACAACACTTATGAAAGAAGTAAAGTAATATATTAAATGGTCAAAATATTAAATTTATGTTTTATACTTTTTGGCAAATGACACGTCTTAAATATCAGCATAAATGAATCATAAAAACATACTATGATCATTCAGAAAGCACATCAAAATAATAAGTGATATCTCAAAATAATGACTGACTATGATAATATCCAAGAAACAATCATAACATCAAAATACATCACACACAAGTATGATAAAACTATTCTACAGTGGGATCATCCATGTTTTTTCTTTCGACATCTTCTCATTGACCCACATCCAATCTATTGTCTTCTTGAGCCAAATCTTTAACATCTTTATCTAGATCTAGGTGGTTTAGATCAAGATCTTTGTATAAGTATTTTACTTGATCGATCACAAGATTAAAGCCAATGTTGAAAGATTTCATAGCCAGCTTCTCCCATTTGATGGCATGATTTTCAGTAGTAATTTTCTCTTTCTCCAATCATTTCAATTGTTGTTTATATTTTGATTTCTTCAGTTTTGTCTTCTTCTTCCATTCATCCCAGTCATGTTCCACAGCATCAAAGTTAACTTAATCTTCTCAAAAGCTTATTTGTTAATTTGAGTCTTCTTGGAAGCATTACAAACAACAAGCTCAAGATATTTGATTTTTTCATTTGAATCTTGCAAAGCCTTGTCCTTTTCAACAATAGACTTCTTCATATCCTTGATAGTGACCTTTAAATTTTTTGATCCCTTACCCAACCAATCAGGGGTAGATCAGTCTTTTCTCTTATTATCCAATTAAAATTTCTCATATTTGTAAATCTCATTGCAGACTATTAAAAGACATGTACTTTTTCAAAGGGATTGAGTTACCATATTATAAGAAAGACTTATCAATCTATGGCTCTGGAGTTTTCTCCTTAGACTAACCACATCCTTAGGAAAACGAAATTGACCCCAAATAAAGCCTATATAATTAATGTCCTGGTAAAATAAGTTGTTCAGGAAATTAGTACTCAAGCCTTTTGCTCTTTCCTTAGGACTAGTAAGATGAACTTCCTTGCCCAATTGACAAATTGGCATTAGATGATTCATCAAGTTATCAAAAGATGTCCTTACATTGGTGGAACTTTAGAATTTCTGGGATTAGATGGATTACCCAGTTATGAAACTAGGGGGTTTAGTTAAGAAGTTTTAGAATCAAATGGATGAGGGTTCTTATTGTTATCTTTTGGAGAAATTTTGTTTGAGGATTAGTTTCTTTCTGACATATATTTTGCAATCCTTCATTAGAAGTTTTAGATCAATCTTTTGTAGCGGATTGATCCCTTGCATATTCGGATGAGAACAACACTTGTTTTGAATGGAAGGAAAGGCAAACTTCTTGTTGACTTTCCTAATTTTTTCAAGCTCTATCATGCTTTTTCATTTAAGAAAAACTCCTACATAAAGAGATAACTAATCAATAACACAAAAATATTATAAACAAAGGAAGGAGATGATATTGTATGATACAAACTTAAAACTTTCTAAATATTCTAGGGACCCAGCTCTAAAAAAATGTTAATAATGAGTCAATCTTCCTTAGAATAGTCTTTTTATTCTTTTATAGGGAAAGGAACAATCAGACAAGACCGAACAATCAAAACAAGAAGCCTTCCTTTACAACTTAATCAGTATGATTGAAACTCACTACTCTTTAAATATACTTTAAGGAAAGAATTCTTCCACACTTTTATGCTCAACAACATATTTGTCAAAATGTAGCGACTGTTTCATTGCATAACATACAACCAACTGCCACTCTTTTTTTTGTAGAATGTTTGAAAAAATAGAAAAACACATTCCACTAAAGGCACCAAGCCTAACTCTAAACTGGTGAACCTAATGCACATGAGGAAACCCCTTTCATTATAAGTTGGTTTTGAAGGTACAATATTAAGCAAATGGAGGATAGCCTATTGTAGTGGAGTAAAAGGGACCTTTACACCGATCCATTTTATGAAGGCTTCATACAACATAAAGAACCAACTGGTATCAAAACTACAACATCGTTCGCTTTCCTAAGTAGGTTCAAAAGATATAGACGATTGCTCAAACAAAGGAGATTTGTAAAATTTCTTCAATTTTTCTATTTGATCGGTTAAAAACCATGTTGAAGAAATTCTAGTAGATTGTACTTTAACACTAACACAGCATATCTCCTTCACCAATTTGTTTGTATAGCAAGCAATATCATTCCTATTTTGATCTCGTGAATTACTCCACGAAGGGTTGTTTGAATAAGGTATGCCATGACGATTTTGATAAAGAGTTTGAATGCTATTCAATTTGAGATTTCATTCCAGAATTAAAGGGCAATGGATTCTTTTTTGCCTTGTTACTTTGAGATTTGGTTTGAAAAGACCTAGGTGATCTCATTCAGCATCGATGCAAGATAAGACGATCATCCTCAGAGGAGCTAACCAATTGGAAATTGCTTGGTCATACTATACTACCTTTTTTGCTAGGTCCCCAGACATTAATTAGAACAAACAAAAAATCAAGAGGAAAAAGAGGCTGAAGCATACTTGTACCTAAAAAAAAAAGGAAAAGAAGGGAAAGAAAAGGAAGACAAGTCAAAAACCAAAGGCAATGAAAAGTAAATGCATTATGATTCTTACACATTAAGCATAAAACTCTAACGATCTCTGGAATCCAATTGACAAATGAAAACCCTTCAATTATTGAAAAATCCATACATAAAAACCAGAGGACAAATGCAAATTAAAATCAATCTCATAACCCTTTTACTCCATAAACATGCTTGAATTGATTTAAACATACAAAACCAGATGCACCTAAACACTTTGAAATGTCTAAAATCTAAGAAAGAAAATGATGAATGAAATATCCTCAAAATATTAAAATATCATAAATTTCTAAAATTATCAAGAAGAACTATGGTTTGATTGAACTATTATGTAGAAAAACACTAACTTGGGAAACTAGATGAGAATGGTAAATATATCTGAAGCTCTAGAAGAAGAAGCGCTAAATTTCTTTGAAGATCTTTTTAAGCCAAAATGAAAGTGATTTTGTGAAGCAAAAGGGTTTTTATATTCTAAGTGAATAGTTTATATTGAAAACTTTTGAAAGCCATCAACAGATAGGGATATATTAGTATGTCATGATTAAGGCCCACTATATATGTTGAATGAGTAAAATGAGGCATCGAAAACCCAGACATCAATTTAATAGGCCCAATATAATAATAATAAAACTCACAGTCATTTAATTGAGCACTTTAATAGCCTGAGATTTTAGAGATGTTGCATGATCATTCGGATCATTTAAAAAGTCGATTTAGTCTCTTTACAAGCTTTGGGGGCAAATGACAAATGATAAGTTATTGGTCAAGTGGAGAGCATGGGTCGATTAGGTATTGAATGCAAGTTAGTTAACAAACACACAAGTCTTGCGTGTGACCAAGCAAACAACAAACAAGGTCAGTTATGAGTTTTGCATGTGATCGAATGATTACAGTAACTAACTATCGACCACATGATAAGATAAGATGAATCTTGAGAGTTGATCTCAGCTGTCATTAACTATTAAACGACTAGTAGTAGCTATGCTCCCAGAATCTTTTGACCATTGGAAAGTTGACACATGGATTCCTCCCATTGCCCAGTCAATCTCACAATGAATCTATGTAAGCACTCCAAGTCTGTATTTTAAGGACTTTTGTCATTTCTTACATTGATTATGGCCATGTGGATTGACTTGATCATTGGAGGGGCTTTGATGATCATCGTTGCCTAAGTCCTTTTGTGTAGGACATCTCTACTTAGGTTATCATTCTCTGCCATTCCTTGGTGTTGTACATATGGTTTTTGACTAAGTTCAGGACAAGATTCATTAATTCCAATATCCAAATATCCCACCTTCAGACATGGTAGTGATAAGAACACACACCTGTGCTAATGCCTATATATGTATAATTATCTTCAATGATTTGCACTATTATCTTTAAAAGCTGAAGTTAAAGGGATTTGACATAGATACAAAGTAATAAAGAACACACCTGTGTTGATGTCTATATGTCCTGAAGCGATACTATGGTAATTACAGGATGGAATCCACAAAATTAGGCATGTCATCTTCTCGTCAGACTGATCCCCAAAAAGTCACTAAGGCACTTGTTCATGAGTGATTTGCAGGCATCGTTGGTACTTAGTTATACAAATATAAAAATTGATAAATGAAAGCAATAAGGATGCAGATAAAAATTGATGAGAAAAGCTAATATATAGTCACCTCATCAATAAATAGAACTCCAGGACTAGCTTAGTTATGCCTTCCTCAATTTGGGCCAATACATACTGAATGTCGTAAATGATAACAAGCCACAATTAGTATTGAAATAAAAAATTGCTAAAAATACTTGTAAGAGAAAGAACGAAATAAAGGTGAAATGTCGAATTTATTGACTAAACAGATGGTGGACATACAGATTTGATGAACCAAATCGCAGTATAAAGCTATGATAACATCTACACAAGTTTTTAGCTCCAAATGACAGATTTGATGAACTAAATCAAATTCGATGTATTTCACCACTAAAATGTTGTCAAACTGAAAGAAATGCACGGATATAAAATTTAAAGAACTAAGAAGACAAAAATGAAAAATTTGCAACAAAGTAGCTAAATTACACACCAATTCAATTAAAGATTTAGGGGCTGTTTGGTTATAGAGAATGGAGAAAGAAATGGAGTAAGAATGCCACTTTTCCCTTGTTTGCTTTAGGAAAATGGAGGGAAAAACATTTCCCATAAGAAAGACTTTTCCCTTATTTAATAAAATTCTCATTCTATTTTGAAACTAAAGAATGGGAAATTCATTGGCTCCTATTAAAAAATACATCCCCATTTTGACTTTCTTACTAATTAATATTAACTAATTAATATAAAATTATGTTATTTAATATTAATTAATATTTTATATTAAATTAATATTTTTAATTAATTTATATAAAATTAT
>JANHAO010010978.1:0-17309 GCA_026873985.1 Saraca asoca | reverse complement strand
CAATTGATTAGTTTGGAGAAACTAATATGACTTCAAATAGTTTGAAGGGCATTATGGACTTTTACCAATACATCGGGAGCCTACTAGGTCACACACATAACAGAAAATGATGTGACCAATGATATAATGAAGTTCTGGACACATTTGATGTCCAAGGACTAAAGTGCAATTCAGTGTAATTGCGTTAGGGCCAAAAGGAAGTTTTTGAAAACTTCAGGGGCTATTTTGCAAATAGCAAAACTTGCCTTATTACTTCTCTAAAACGACGTCGTGTAAATGCTCTCCTTTTGCCTTTTTGACCACCCAAAACACACACACAGCACTTGGGTTTTTGGAAAACCAAAAAGGGAGAAGCCGAAGCTTGGGAAGCTTCTCGACCATGGAGGGTCGAAGCCATGGAGGAGGAAGAAGAGGCTGAATGGTTCAGTTCTTGGCTTCATCCAGTCCCATTCAAGCACCTCAACAAGCTAGCACTTGGAGAGGAAGCTTTTGAGGCCATGAAGAGGATTTTCCTAATGTGAAGATCCACAGTTTTCTGCTGTGCAAGAGCTGGACTAAAGGTTAGTAAGCTCTTCTTCTACTCTAGATTTGATCTAGGTTATTTTGAGACCTCACATCAATGGATCCTTGGGAGTTTGCTCAGCCAAAAGGAGAAGAAATTTTTTGAAATTTTTTGCCCTTTTTCCCTCATCTTGGCCAAGCAAAAACCTTCATCAAGTTGTTCATGAAGTGCTTGAAATGGTTGAACAACTAGTTGGACAACATGAACCACAGGAAAATGCTAAACCAACATTAAGAAAATCTACAAGAGAAAGGATATCAGCGATTTCAGAAGACTATATCATGTATCTGCAAGAATTAGACAATGATTTTAGAGCTAAGAATGATCCTACAACATTTTCCCAAGCCACAAACTACAAAGAATCTAATTTATGGTTTGATGCAATAAAGGATAAGATAAATTCTATGGCATCTAATGGAGTCTAGGATCTTACTAGGTTGCCTAATGGGGCTAAGGCCATTAGATATAAATAGGTTTTTAAGACAAAGAAAGACTCATTGGGAAACATTGAGAGATATAAAGCAAGACTCATCGTCAAAGGATTTACTCAAAAAGAAGGAACCGATTACAAGGAGACTTTTTCTCCAATATTTAAGAAAGATTTTCTTCACATTATTCTGGCTTTAGTTGCACACTTTAATTTAGAGTTACAATAAATAGATGTGAAATGACTTTTCTCAATAAGGAACTAGAGGAAGAGGTATACATAAAACAACCTGAAGGATTCTCCTCTAATCAAGGTGAGCATTCGGTATACAATCTTAAGAAATCTATTTATGGATTGAAATAAGCTTCCCGTCAATGGTATTTGAAATTCCATGATGATAGGAGAATATTATGGATTAATGTATATACCACAAGGTTAATGGGAGCAATATTTGTTTCATAATTCTGCATGTGAATGATATTTTGCATGCAACCAATGATAAGAGTTTATTACATGAAGTGAAACAATTTCTCTCTAAAAATGCTTTTTATATCATTAGTATAAAGATCTTTAGAGACAGATATGGAGGTGTTTTAGGTCTGTCACAGGAAACTTATATCGATAATATTTTAGAGAAATTTCGGATAAAAGATTATTCACTAAGTGTTGCTCCCATTGTTAAGGGGGATAAGTTCAATTTGAACCCATGTCCCAGGAATGATTTTGAAAGGAAGCAAATGAAGAACATCCCTTATGCTTCAGTTGTTGGTATATTAGGAAGATATCAGAGTAATCTAGGTAAGGACCATTAGAGAGCTACTAAGAAAGTTTTGAGATACTTTCAAGGGACAAAGGGCTATATGTTTATTATGTATAGACGAACGAATAACCTGGAAGTGATTGGTTATTCAGATTCAGACTTTGTTGGTTGCGTTGATTCACATAAATCAACATCTGGATACATTTTCAGATTCGCTGATGGAGTTGTATCATGGAAGAGTGCAAAGCAGACTTTGACCACTACTTCCACTATGGAGGCTAAGTTCGTTTCTTATTTTAAGGCTACATTGCATGGTGTATAGGTAAAGAGTTTCATTTCTGGGCTTAAAGTTGTTGATTCTATATCTAAGCCATTAAAGATATTTTATAACAATTCAGCTGCAGTCTTTATGGTTAAGAATAATAAGAGTGGTAGTCAAAATAAGTATATCGACATTAAATACTTAGCTGTAACAGAGCATGTTAAGAATAAAACACTGGTCATTGAGCACATTAACACTGAATTGATGATAGCAGATCCTTTGACAAAAGGCATACCACCGTTTAGGTTCAAGGATCTTGTAGAACGTATGGGTTTTGACCTTTTAGTTTGATTTCATTATATGAAACAATGTTATTTTAATGAAACTCTATTTCAGTCGTGATTTTTCTCATTTTATCTTATATATGCATATGTTTATTTTTGTTAAAGAAATGTCAATAAAATTTGGACCTGAAATAGGGTTTATTCATTCAGTATTTTGGACTAATATTAAGATGCAAATGTAATGTGATACATAGAAGATAATACTCATTATAAAAGGAATTATCGCTATAATTCATGTAATTGTTTCTTATTTTGGCAAATTGTAGTATATAGATTGGTCAAGTGGGAGAATGTGAGAAATATCTCTAAAATAATGTGAGATATATCTCCAATATAATGTGAGAAATATCTCCAAAATAAAAAAAAATAAAATAAAAAAATGGGAAAAAGATTTTAGGAACTGAATATGACCAATATCATATCCTTTAGTCAAGAGATTTACAATTGGTTTAAAGATAAATTCATTATCTTTTAATAACTAAAAAATTCGGATATCTCGATGATGGCTTGAAAATCATTATATAATACAAGATTTGGGTCTCCAATGTTATTAAGACTCCATACAAAAAGAATCACCATTATTTTGGAGAGAGAACGAAGCATCGAAAGCTCGCAAAACATTGTTGATTTCTAGAAACAGAGGAATGGGATCAAGTCCAAACTTCAGCTTCTCCAAATCTAGCCTCAATCTCATGAGTGTTACTTCCTTGTTTTGGTGCACTGTAATTCGTTGCTTAGATGTCGAGTTTTCTTTTTTGATCCGTCAGCTGCTTCATACTAGTCTACATATGCACAGATTAAGATATTGAATCGATTTATGAGTTTACCAAGGGGCTTAGGGGGTTACAAATTTATATTTATTTTTTTAGCAAGCTTCACTTTGTTATAAAGTTGACAGTCAACAATGAATAGTTAAAAAGTTTCGAGTTACCAGCAAAGTATGACAGAGTTAGAAACCATGCTACCAAAATATGGTAGGGTTAGAAACAACCATATGCAAAGTGGGGACTCTTCTGCTCATCAGTGCCCTTGCAAGATAGAAGAGTACAGAGATCCTTACGCTATAATGGACCAAGGGCATAGCAACTACATTGGTTGCTCCCTTGTTCATATACAAAATTGAACACTATTCAGAGACGCAGGAAAAATAAAATGAAAGAGCACAATTATTCATTTAACATCAAAAAATCATATTTAAAGGTCTTCACAAGGTTGGTTAAGATAGGTGTAGGAGCTGAAGTCATTCCACGATAAGCAGCTCTTGCTCTTCTTATGCTGGGGTATGTGGAACTTGGGTTCTCTAGGTATAGTTGGATGCTTCATTGACCTTGATTGAGAAAACCAGAGGATATGAAACCAGTGTCCTTAATAACATAATAAAGCTGTCAGCATCATGTTGAAAAACATGTGGAAAGACCAGTACCTTCTTGGGATAAAAGGCCTATCAAAATAGGGCATCGGTTGTGCTTTGGGAATAAGTTCCTTCCTCAACCTTCTGACTTCCTCCTCTTCTGCCAACTGCAATGAAGCAAAATACAGCACATTAGTATCCACAAACGGAAAGGAAATATAAAACTGGTTCACAAATCAGTGACTGTGTACCTTTTGTTGTCTCTCCCTTTCCATCTTGTATTGCTCAATTATGCTCAGCTTTCCTGCTACCTACATGATTACATATTCATCAAATTTCGTTTTTTATTTGCTATAATTCCATTTTTCACCAAAATATAAAAGATAAATTCAGTTTCACTAAGCCAAGATAGTTGTCGAAATCCAGTAACTCAATCGGTATTAAGACATATAAGAAGTCAGCATTTAAATCACCCTTAAAGGCTTAAGAGAAGTAAGTTCATTCATGGCCACTTGTAGAAAGCTAAAACCAGCAAGCAACTTTCTCCCTAGTTGTAGCAAGAGGCATCAGGGAAATTCCATTATTCTAATGCCATGGGCATTCAGGTGTAAAACTGAGCATATGTGCATTAATAACAACAAAGAAAATGACTGATATAGATGAAAGAGGCACCTGAAAGTCAAACTCAGCGCGATCAATTGCCCGCAGTTCACTATGAAGCTTCAGGTCCATAGGCTTTGTGCTTTCTTTGACTGGAGGTTTTACCAAGCACTGAAAAAGTATCATTACAATAGGCAAAGCAACCAATTAGCAACAGCAAGCAAGCCACCAAATCTCTATAAACATGTGAGTTGGGAAGTTATCAGAGGGAGCTGGAACAAAAGACTCGTAAGTTCTAATCCATAGCAAAATGAACTTACCTCTGGTTCATCTGTGGTCCAGGGAAGACCCTGTGCAATGGGCATTCTCTGCTTCTCTTCTTCTGTCATCATCTCTTGCGTCTTCTTCACAAATTCTTCCTCTTTCATCTTTCCTCTTTGCTGCAGTAGCATTCCATCAACAAATTTATTATTCAATTCCAAAGACAAAGAAAAAGAAGTGAACTTTGTAAGATCAACTTATTGTTAGAGATTACCTCAGTTCTAAGCTTGAATGGCTTTTGGCGGGTAACTTTTAGCTGCTTCTTTTTCCACCTCCTTCCACCAAAAGTTCCCGATGATTCCAGGCTCTAGAATTCATTCATCAAAAATTCAAAATTCAATCAGTTGGTGAACCATTAATCAATCACCACTGATGCTTATAACAGTGACTAAATCTTACATTCCTTCGGCTCTTCCGGCTCCCATTAGAAGTCCTGCTCGATATACTGCAGATTGAAGAAAGATAACGAATCAACAAAAACCAAAATAACAGTAAATGGTACAATTATGGAAATTGAGTAGAAATATTAATCAAAATTTTGTTCACAAAACCTTCCACGGCTGCTATCCCAAGAAGAAGACACTGAAGCTCGCGGATCTAAGCCAAGGTTCTCGGATGTCAAGATCAAGTCTGATTCTAATGGGCAGAATGACGAAGAAACATCAGTTTCATGTGCCTTGGGAGGTTGCAATCCTGGCAATGCCCACTTCATTGCTTTCTTATTTTCCTCCTCCGTTTGCTTCTCCTCCGCCTTCTCTGAGGGTATAGATAGAAGCCTCTCAAAAGCTTTCACCAAATGCATCACTTTTCCAGAACCACTTTGAGGGACGCTATTCCTAGCCTCTTCAAGCAATCTGGCCCTCCTACGCTTCACAGTTGAACTTCCTATTTGTTCGGGTGACTCCGACTCACCCAAATTCACATTTCCTGACCGTCCCACAGCCGAACAATCACCCTCCTCCGCTCTCCTGGCCTCTTCAATCCGAAGGTCTTGGATCATCAAACTGGTTTCTATCACTTCTTCAAGTTCACTCTCAGCCCTATCACAACCCTTGGACTGAGCATCCTTACCATTAACTTCATTGCAACCCCGATTCTTAAAAAACTCTTCCTGGGATGCTCTTAGATTTTCATAAGCCACGCAAAGGCATTTCTGTGCATTTCCCCCTGTTTTGTCTTTGCACTTACACAAAACCCTAGAATCCACATCCTCTTTCTTCGGATTCTTCTTCGCTACCACAAACTTCCTCTGTCGGATCTTCCTCTGAGGCGAATTGGCAACTGGTTTCGGGTTCTTCGCTGCCGACTTCTGAGATTGCGCCGATTTTGAAGCGGGAGAATTCAGAACTTTCGGACCAGGGCTAAGATGAGTGTGAGAAACATTGGGGTTGCAATTCTCCAAATTTTTAGACGACTCCTGATTCTTTGATCGAATTCCACGTGAATCTTTCGATGGGGTCATTCCGGTGTTCTTGCTGGCCAATTCCATGCCGGAAAACAGAGGAAAACCACAGGAAATTTAAACGAGCTTTCTCGTGTTGATCAAATTTAGGGTTTGGCTAATGGAAGACAGTGAGAATTGAAAGACGATAAAAGTTGATGTGCGTGCTAGTGATTTTTCTCGATTCGATGAGTGAAATTAGGGTTGAAGCAGAAGACAAATAATAGAAACGTTGAAGCAGAAAGACGCTCTATGTAACGGCTAGTTTTAGGAGGCATAATCCACTCAATCGTCGAACTATTTTCATTCGAATTTTAGTTTCGATTTGGACCGTTCGATTTTTATGGCGGTGATCAGATTTTTGTTAACAACCGTTATCATGCACTTTGTATTACGAAAATGCCCTCAACTATGATCCAGTGGCTGTGACCCATAGATTTCCGCAGTGCTGTACAAAACCAAATCAACATATACCACGTGTTATATCACATTTCTTATTTTCTAGTTTTTCTGGTTTTTAGGTGTTCTCCTCAACGGTATCCTGTCTGTGGATTTTCGTCAGAGATTCTATTTTCTGTGTTTTTTTTTTTTTATTTTCTGTACCAAACTGAAAGTTCGGGCAACCATGGTTCTTAAAGCATCATAAAAAAGAAATGGAATTTAATTTATTTGAAAATAAATTCATATCAAAATGATATTTGAAATTAAGTGATTTGAGAACTTATTTTACTTGTAAAAATTGTTTTATACAAATTTTTTGAATTTGTAAATACACGCAGGATACCTTGGTGTGAGAAGAAAATAAATTATTTTACTAAATTTTTTTATGTTTAGAATTAATAAAAGATTTGATTATTAGAAAGTAAATTTTGATCAAAGAGAAAATAATAATGTATATAAAATAAAATAATTTTCCTTTTTATTAAAAAAATCAAAAAAAAATATTTTTCTAAATCACCATATATTATATAATCTCTTTTTTTTTTTTACTTTACTTCCTTCTCTAGCCTCTCTCTCTATCTCTCTCTCTATCTTTTTCATTACCCTCTCATTTTTTTCTCCTACCACTTTCACTCCCTATATTTCTCTCTCTTTTTTTTTTCTCATTTTCTCTCTCATCTTTTTCTTTCTTTTCTCTCTTTCTCTCAAATATTCCTTTTTTATCTTTCTATTTCTTCTCCACTCTCTTGCTCTCCCTTATATCTATCGTTCTCACATTTTTATAAATATTGATATTTAATAATTATATTAAAAATTATGTTAAGAAAATATTTAAATAATTAAAAATTATAAGTGTGATTAATAATTTTGGTCAAAGTAAATTAAATATATTAAATAATGAAAGAGAAAAAAAAGAAGGAATTAAATATTGTTCTCTCAATGACATTTTTAATATATCACTAAACTTTTAAATTTTACTAGTAAAAATTTGTTATTTTATATCATTAAAATATTTTAATAATAAAATAATTATTTTATGGCTTCACCTTAAAGATAGAATTTATATATATAACAAAATTTTCTTGTAAAGAAAACAATTTGTCTTTATACACTTAACAAAAGAAAGTATTTTTTTTATGTTATTCAAACAATAAAAAAATCATTTTACTTTTTAGAAATACATTTTCTTAGGGATGTACTTTTTATAAAATTTCAATTTATGTTAAACATAGATCAATAAATTTAATGATATTCTATTAAAGTCCATTTAATTTGACATGACATACATAAGCCTTAGTTGATACGTTGTATGGGAATAGCATCAATAGTGTGTACAAGAGATAATATATGATAGGATATGTATAGTATAAACTCTTATACTCTATATCGTTTGATACATCACTGTATAGCTAGAGGTGTTCATGGACTTAAAGGTCTTAGATAGCCCAATAAACCATTGGTCAAATCCATTATGTTGAGTCATAGGTTTAAGCTCATCAAATGAACTAGAACTTTATACATCACAAGCTAAACTCAAGCTTAACTTCGATTAATTTCAAGTTTAAATTCTAATTATATTTACAAAAAATTTTAAAACCTTTCTTTAACAATTCAAAATTAATTGAATTAATATTTTAAATATTATTTTAAGTAATTTATTGTAATACATTATATATTTAAGTATTTTTAAAAAATAGAACATAATATATAATAAGTTATACTCTAAAATAAATTTTTGCACCAATGATAACATTTTTTAGTAAAAATGGCTATGCAGTCACAAACTTTCCACTTTTATTAAAAAAATTAAAGGTGCAAAAGTAGATTTAGTTTCTAAAAATAAGTTTAAATTTTCATTTAAATATGCATTTAGTTCTTTACTAAGAAAGCAAAAAATTAGCTACATTTCCTCTTAGTTTTTCTAAGAGAATCAAAGAAGTAAATATTCTCTTTTTTTGTAATAACTATTTTTTTAAGTACATGTTCTCTTTTTAACCATTATACTTATGCATTTCTTTACACTGATTAACTATTTTTTATGAGTAGATATACTAACTAAATATCGTTAAAATAGAAAAGTTTGATAGTTTTGGTTAGCTTTGCTTCAAAAGTAGAAAAGAGACGTAAGTGTTAAAACTATTTTTACATAGATATTAAAGAAAATCAAGGAAAGAGGTAAATCAATATTTAGATTTAATAGATTTTTTTTATATTACATGACATGTTAAATTTAACTATAATAAAGTTTAATAATGATTTAAAATGTTTTTCAAAATAATACTATAGTTTTTTTTATTGTTTGTTTTTCTTTTTGATCTAAAACCTTTTTCTGTTCGATCATGCTACAATTACATATGTTATACAATGATATATCAAATATTATTAGACAATTGTATAAGATTTGTGAATTATATATGAAAAATATGAAATTATTGGTTAATTATATTATATTAATGAGAAATAACAAAACTTATATACTTCTTTATGTATATTTTTAGCTACTCTATTAATATTAGCTCTTAATAAACGTATAATAAAATAAAACTAAAATCTATAACAAATGCTTTTTTCTATTATAATTAAAAGAAAATTTTTATTTTTTCCAAATAAACTACATGACAAATTCTTTTTTCTTATTTTTGTAATCTTTTGTGTGTGTATTAATTTGATATAATGTTTATAAAGTTTAATAATACAAAGTAGTAACAAACTTATGGGCTAAGCCTAGGCTTCGCCCATAAGCTTAAGCTTAAGCCCTAATTAAATAATAGTTTAAATTTTGTAAGGACTTGAATTTGGGCCAAACCTCAAAGTCTATTAATTTTTATGGGCTTAGGCATGACCTGACCCAATTAAGCCCATAAACAAGTCTATGTATAATATATATAATTGCATGGTGTTATATATTTTCTTATTATATAATAGAAAATAATATCATATATAATTTTAAAGATTATTTTAATTTTTAAATAAAATTATCCTTATATGTTACTAACAGTGATAGAGGAAAAAAAGTGTTGTTAGCAAATGGTGATGACGGATGGAGATAATAACAAAGAATAAGTGATGGTTGATAAGGTTGTGATGTACAACAATGATAGGATTGTGATATGAACAATGATGATGGAGATAGAGTTGGGTGGTAATATTGATGATATGATGGTGGAGGATGGTGGTGATGGTGGAGATGGTTGCATGGATAGGTGTTAGTGATTGGTGGTGGTAATAATGTGATGTTGGATAAGATGGTGCATGATAATGGAAAAGAGATGTGAGGGTGTGTGGTTGGTAAGTGGAGATGAGTGGTAATATTGGTGATATAATGGTGGAGAGTGGTGGTGATGGTTAGGATGGGTGTATTAGTGGGTAAGTGGTAGTAGTTAGTGATGGTAGTAATGTGATGTTGGATAAGTTGTTGCTTGACGGTGGAGAAGAAATGTTAAGTGTGTGGTTGGTAAGTCATAGTGGTGGTGATGATAGTAATGGTTAGCAACGACGAAGGTAGGAGTGGTTGTTAGTGGTAGAATATTGTGAGGTCGATAGCGATAGTAGTGCACGGTAATAACTTGTGAAAGAATTGGTAAAGTAAAAATTTTCTTCTTGTGTTTATTTGATTAATATAAATAACTCCAAAGAGTAGGGGTGGGTGTAGATCACTTAGAAGTGATTTACATAAATTTTTTAACTGAACTAATTTTTTCGATTTATACTTCAATCGACGCAACATTAACATATTCTAATTTTAGAATCAATTTTAACCATTCAAATCAGTTTAAAATATTTTCTAGTGGTTGATATCGATTTGGACTTATTGAAAGTTTTTTTTTTAAAAAAAAACTTTTTTGTGATTAATATTACTAAAAGTTAGTACTTGTAATTGTAAAAATATAACTAGAATTTCAAAGTTTAATGTAAACTGTCCCGTAATTGTCATGACTAATATACAATACAGAGTTTTACACTAATGAAAAATGAATTTATAAAAACTATGTATAGCACTATGTACATTATTTGCTCAACTAAACATTAATTAATAAAAATTTTGTCACACAATAATAATTATTATATAATTTCATAATGTACAAATAATTAGTAGTAAAACTACACTATAATAGACAAAGACTTTATTGGACTTTAAACAATAAGAAAACACAACAATAAATAAAAGCTTTATGTGACTTTTGATAAAACTTCGGGTAAGTTAGTTAAAAAAGGTTATAATTTTTTGAAATTGTTCTTAACCGTAAATTGATTTGGTAAAAAAAAAAAAATCACCGATTTCAAATCGTGTCTAAATTTTAACCTGTATTTGACTATTTAATTTTGATTTAATTTGATTAATTTTTTATGATTTGATTTTTGTTACCCAACCCTATCGAATAGTATATAGCATTATGGGCATTTTATTTTATGTACAAAAAAGGAAGATTATATAAGATCAAAGTGTACACAGTTTATGTCCCATATATATGATATGATAAGACTTATTTATATAATTTATCATATATTATCATATCTTATACCATGTATCAAACAAACTAATGATGTATTAAAAAACTTTATTCTCATGTCATCATTTTGTTTACTATTGTATTTTTACAATATATGTCTCAATTGAATTTCAACATTTTTAACAGGTTTAAAATAAAATAAATCGTTTGCAAAATAACTAAAATCATTAATTTTAATGTTGGTTTCAAACATTATAACTTGTTTTTAAAAGAATTAAAATAATTTCTAGTGAAATGAATTTGATATAGACTCTTGCAGCTTGTTTACTATTTGTTACATACTTATGCAATTTTCATCGTCGCAAAAAGTTTGAAATTACTCTTTTTTTTAATAATATATCATTTTCTTATTTAGTGATAGTGTAAAAATATTTACATTAATAGTAAATCAAATCTAAACTCATATTTTATATATAAAGTAATAATTTTTGTATTAAACTTTTATAAAATCTTATAAATTTCAAATACTGTATCTAGCAAAGCATTATTCTTATATAAAAAAGTTTGAATCCAATATAATAATTATAATTATTGTATCTGATCATCTGAGACTGTGTGGGGCCCTTGAATTTATGTGTATCAAATACAAATCAAATATTAAATATAACAATTACAATTACAATTTCTGTACTTAATCTTGATGTGTGCGGCCTTGTATAAAATATGTTTCCACGCAAAACATCAATTTTTACGGCCCAAATGATGAACGAATTATTGGGCTTCGAAATTGGGCTTGGAATTATATAGGAAATGTAAGGTCCAAATGTCCTTTTCTTTTTTCCTTTTTCAAAACAACTCTTTTCTATTTTGTTCCAAAAAACATTTGTCTTATTTAAGTTTTATTTTCATAATTGTTGGACACGTGGGCACCTTCCTGACTTGCTTGAGTCATCATCACTATAGACCTTTTCAGGATTTATTTTTATGCATTTTAATTTTAATTTTAAAATTATTTAACTGTTTCCCAAATAATAGCTTCTTCAAGTTCACTCAATATATATTCTAAGATCTCAAGCAAAGTCCATTCTTAATTTTGAAGTTTGAGCTATCCACTTTAGGAAGGCCGTATTATAATTATTGTGGTTTGATGAAAGACATAAACCCACGTGAAAAAGAAAAAAAAATGTTGTTCATATCAACCCCTATCAATTATTATACGTTGATTTTGATTTTTCAGCATTCTTGTCCTCAATTTTGGTTGTAAATCAAATTGGTAGTTTTAATTTGTTTGTCAAGCATTAAAGACTGCTATGATCCTCTTCTTTCCTTGAAATAAATGACAAAAATTTTATTTTTACTATAATATTGAGATTATTTAATACTATTTTTTACAATTTATTTTCTAATTTTAAAATTCACTTAATTATGATATC
Organism: Saraca asoca; assembly: GCA_026873985.1. Lineage (NCBI taxonomy): Eukaryota > Viridiplantae > Streptophyta > Magnoliopsida > Fabales > Fabaceae > Saraca > Saraca asoca. The sequence goes on along the minus strand of JANHAO010010978.1, from coordinate 4,916 downwards.
AAAATAATTAATTATTTTTAAGATTTATTTAATTAGGATATCAAAATAATTAATTTGTAAAGATATAATAGATAAAAGTACAAAATAAATAAAAATATTTTCGCATAAACAATATGTGTGTGTGTGTGTGTGTGTGTGTGTGTGTGTGTGTGTGTGTGTGTGTGTTTTAAATGAACAAAAGAGGGTTGTTTAGTGAATAATCCTATTATCAAGTATATTATATAAAAAATGAGTTAAGCTATTAATCAAATATCAAAATTGTTTACAATAAATACAATTTTAATTAAGTCATTTGTCATCCATCAGAATAGAATCACATAATAATTTGAATGATCTCATCTCAGTGTTAAGACTTACCAGAAATTTAAATGCATTTATTGCATGTGATCCATTATTATTAATCATATAGAAGCTTTATTCATTTTTATATTAATGAAAAATATATAAAATACAAATATTATTGAACTTTTATTAATTTACATTTTTTAATGTAATGGAACATGATAAATTTTTTCAACTTCTCACCGTATAAGAAAAAAAATAAAAGAACTAAATTAATCTATCTATATATATAAAATTAAAATTGAATCTAAAATGAAAAAAAGATATAATTTTTTAAAAAAAATTAAGTATCACTAAAATCAAATCCACTCGATTTCGTTCCTTTGCTTAAAGAGTACATTATCCAAACATATTGCACATGTTCTCTCACAAAAGAGAAGCTAACCAACGAAGGCATATTCTTTCATTCTCTTACTTATATTATAGAAAATGGTCAACAATCATTCTTTTCAAGTTACAACTCAATCAATGAGAAATTCTTACACATGTGTGCTGATTTGTACTAAATCATTTATAAAATGATAAATTTTAAACAATTTAAAAAATTAATATTTCATTCAAAATTTCTAAAATATATCATCTATGATATATATATATATATATTTGAATTTATGCTTTGAATAAGGAAAATGTTACTCACAATTCACAAATCTAAGGTTTACTAAAAGAAAGGAAGAAAAACCCACTGAAAATGGGTATTTAAATTATTAATATTTGTTATTCCAAAATTACCCTTTCCATGGATGGAGTAGAGTGGGAGCATCCAGGAAGGTGAGAGACTAAATACTTGAAGTTGACATAATGCTAAGAGGCTCCTTCCGCGGCAAAACGCGTGGAAAAACGTGCCATTTGTGAAGCTGTAAACCCTCTTTGCCCGTTTGATATCCAAACACTTCCCATTGGAAATTGAATAAAATTTGCAGATATTTGATAGGTTAATGTTTTGTATTCCAACTTTTTTTTAAAAAAAATACTTAATAATTTTTATTACAAATTGTAAATAATTTATTTTTAAAAAAATTTAATAAATTGTAAACTTTGCATACGAAAGGCATGTTAAAATTTATATTTTTATTGATTAAGTTTGCAACGCTAAATTCTTTTGTTTTTTATTGTAAAAATTTAAAATAAAAAAAGGTTCTTATTTTTAAAAGAAACTTGCGAGGGTGCACCGTGCATTACCCTATTTAATATCATAGTATATAGTTAACATATTTTGACTCATAGACTTAAATATATGGGCACTTTCGTAAATTTACCTTCATTCACATTTTGTCCAGTTTGGTAATAACAGGTGCCGAACCTGGATTTGCATTGGATATTTATATAGCCTTTGTCCCGCTCTTCTTCATTCCACATAAGCTTCCTTCCTTCTCTCTGTCTCAGCTTACCTGCTCTTTGCATTTCTTACTAAATCATATTCGTAGAGGTAAATCTTATTGTCTCCTTCACTCTTCCACTGCATATTTTTGCTGTCTTTTCTGCATCGGATTTTGTTAAATTTTGTTTAAAATCAGTGTTGACATCTCTGATGTTGTAGGAGTGAATCATTTTGGCTTTGATTTTCTTTTTCTTTTTTATAAGTGTCATGGATTTGTTAATTCTGGGTAAATAATGGATTTGATTCTGATTTGTTTGAAACTGTGTGGATCTGTAGCCATTTTCACCTTATTATGGATTCAGCTGTTTGAATTGGTTTCATACTTAATTTAATACTGTAATGGGTTTTTGCAAGTGGGTTTTAAATTTGTGAACTTTTCGGATTCCCATTGGGAGTGGATCTAACGGAATCAGCGGCTGATATGTGAAATTTGTAGACAGTTAGTATATGATTCTGCCCTTAGTGTGCTAGATCTACTAACATTACTTCCCTGACATTGATCCTGAGTGGTCAATATGATGTCATATTGAAAGCTAATTATCAAATAATGAATGTTTTCTTATGCTATGAGATCTGGTTTCTTGTGAATTTTTTTCTTTTTTTTTTCCTGGGTGCTTGTTCTGTAATTGGAAGGAAATTATTTGAATTCCTATCTTGGAAATGCTATTTTCATTGATACTCCACCTGATTTCAGGTCTATGCTTCTAATATAATATGCTAGAGTCTAAAATGTCTGAAGTCTACCCAGTCTGGAAAAGTAATATTTTTTCTTCTTTCGCCGATCAGTCTTTGTGTGAGACTGTACAACTTTAATCATTTGTACCCGGTAGAATGCTTATAATGATCGTTGCTTTTTATTTAGTAATTGCTAAACGCCATGTGAGATTATATGGACCCTGCAGCCGGGACCTATTTGGCAGCCTGGGAGGCAAATATTTGCACACAGACAAGTGTATGATGTAATTTTACGCATATTATTATATTTTTGCTCAACTTATTTATTCATTGTTAACAACCGAGTTGTCATTACTCACGTCCTTGTCTCCAAAATGGAATTAAATGTAACTGTAATCTTGGCCGTAGCGTGCTGATTTATTACATCAAAGCAAATGATTAACACAGAAAACATGATGGTGGCTCTTCTTGCATTCTTGTGTCTTTGCTCATCCATTTGAACTTCCGTTTGGATAGGTTATTGAGTAGAGAAGAAAAAATGGTGAAGATTTGCTGCATTGGTGCTGGATATGTGGGGGGTCCTACAATGGCAGTGATTGCACTTAAGTGCCCATCCATTGAAGTGGCTGTTGTTGATATCTCCGTATCCCGCATTGCAGCATGGAACAGCGACCAGCTTCCTATCTATGAGCCAGGCCTTGATGGCGTGGTAAAGCAATGCCGTGGCAAGAACCTCTTCTTCAGCACTGATGTGGAAAAACATGTCTATGAGGCAGACATTGTGTTCGTATCGGTCAACACCCCAACTAAAACTCGGGGCCTTGGAGCTGGAAAAGCAGCAGATCTGACATATTGGGAGAGTGCAGCTCGTATGATTGCTGACGTCTCAAAATCCGACAAGATTGTGGTTGAGAAATCTACTGTCCCTGTCAAAACTGCTGAGGCCATAGAAAAAATTCTGACCCACAATGGCAAGGGGATCAAATTCCAGATTCTATCAAACCCAGAATTCCTTGCTGAGGGAACTGCCATCCAAGATCTTTTTAATCCGGATCGTGTTCTCATCGGAGGCCGGGAGACCCCAGAAGGTGAAAAGGCCATTCAAGCATTGAAGGCTGTTTACGCCCAGTGGGTTCCTGAGGAGCGTATATTGACCACCAATCTGTGGTCTGCAGAGCTGTCCAAGCTTGCTGCGAATGCCTTCTTGGCTCAAAGGATTTCATCTGTTAATGCCATGTCAGCACTTTGTGAGGCTACCGGGGCAAACATTCAACAGGTGTCATATGCTGTTGGTACGGACACAAGAATTGGACCCAAGTTCCTCAATGCCAGTGTTGGTTTTGGTGGATCCTGCTTCCAGAAAGATATCTTGAACCTTGTTTACATCTGTGAGTGCAATGGCCTTCCAGAGGTGGCCGAATACTGGAAGCAAGTTATCAAGATTAACGACTATCAGAAGAGCCGTTTTGTGAATCGTGTTGTTTCCTCAATGTTCAACACAGTTTCAAACAAGAAGATTGCCATTCTGGGATTTGCCTTCAAGAAAGATACCGGGGACACTAGGGAGACTCCAGCCATTGACGTGTGCAAGGGGCTACTTGGCGACAAAGCCCGCCTGAGCATATATGACCCACAGGTCACCGAGGACCAAATCCAGAGGGATCTCACGATGAACAAATTTGATTGGGACCACCCTATCCACCTGCAGCCCATGAGTCCTACAACCGTGAAGCAAGTCCGTGTGACTTGGGATGCCTATGAGGCAACAAAGGATGCACATGGTATTTGCATTCTGACTGAGTGGGATGAGTTCAAGACTCTTGATTATCAGAGGATTTATGACAATATGCAAAAACCAGCATTTGTTTTTGATGGAAGGAACATTGTGGACGCTGATAAGTTACGTGAGATTGGCTTCATTGTCTACTCAATTGGTAAGCCATTGGATGCATGGCTGAAGGACCTGCCTGCTGTGGCTTAAAACAGATTCACTGATCAAGTGGGCTGCATTTTCAGTCAAATTTGAGGCAGTCAGTTCAATTCTTTATTATTTGTAAGAGTTTTTGTCTTGCTGCTTTTACTTTCCAATAGTGGTTGGCATAAATTCAGGGAAGGTAAGAAGTTGTATGTTATTTTTGCCTTGCTTTGTACTCCAATTCATTGTTGTCTGCATGTTATGGATTTTACAAGAGAAATTTGTTTATGTCTAATTAATCTTCTCTTATAATCAGTTTGGTGAAATTTCATTTTGGGATTTTTTTTGACAGTCAGTTTGTCCATTTCTTGTCCATATTTTAAACAGAACTAGGATTTGATTTACATGAATTAAATTAAGTGATAACAGAAAACAAAAGGGTTATGATTTTGCTTAATAATTTTTTTTAAGATTATGTTTTGTCATGTGGTATAAATATGAGACAAGAAGATTATAAGGATATTACGTGCTAATGGATATCTTAAAGGAACACATTTAGACACATGAAGGAATTTCTGTAATTTACCCACGAACACGCACCCC
>JANHAO010010977.1:0-17277 GCA_026873985.1 Saraca asoca | reverse complement strand
GAAAGGTTTCGGTTTGCATGTGAAAGCTTGACTCAGTGCTATATTCATTCTTCCACATTGTTTGCATGATTGATAGTTGCAGATTCAGAGTACCAGATCAACGCAGCGTACGCTCCAAAATCGTGACGCGGGAGCTCTGACATGAAACGCATTTTTCATGATATTCTAGTGTTGAGACGCAAAACTAGCATTAAATATTTGAAAGACTTCAAGATATGAATTACAAAAGATCTCCATTAAAATTAAAAACATGTATTTTCTAAAAAGAAAAAGAATAAAGAAATTTTTTTTATAAAAGAATAATTATACGCCAGAGGTTCAAATTTTTTAAAGGATGAAATGTTTTTGTCATTCGAATGTTTATCTTACATTGAAATATATATTTTTTATTTAACTCTTTTATCTTAAAATTTTAGAATAATAATAATTTAACAATAAAAATACTCAAACCTTTCACAAATTTGAGCTTCTAGTAAATCCTTTATAAAATGTTATATGGATATGAACAAACTCAATAACATAAAGACAAAAATATATATTAAACTTTAAATTAAAGCTGGACAAATGCAGCTTGACTTAATTTTTGGATCAGGAACAATTTTAAATAAATAGGACTTGGACCGAGAAATTAGATCCAAGTTCATCCGGTCGAATTCTGTTTTATATTTATATATTAAATATTTTATATATATATCATATATTTTACGTACATTAAATCTTAATATATATATTTATAATGATTTTTTCTCTCGTATTTTTTCTTATATATATATATATATATATTAAGTACAATACATAAGTAACTGTAAAGATATCTTCTGTATTTACAAGTTTTAATTATACGAAATATATTAATATATTAAAACCGTACCAAATCAGGATAGGAATTAGACATCCATTTTTCAAACAGGGCCAGACTTGAGTAAAAAAAGAAAGATGTGGACTCTGTATCAGATTAAATTTTATATCAAGCATGGCCGACACCAACTCGGCCCTGATTTTATCCGACCCAACTTTAAATCACGTGCTTTGAAAGAAATTCTTATAAAGATAGCTTAAAATTTTTGTAGAAATTATTCAATTTTTGAAGGAGTTATGCATGAATTTTTTGAACAATTAAAAAAATAATAATTTTGCATTTTCTGAAGCGTGAGTGACGCCTGCCACTACTTTAAAGTAGTGAAATCTAAATGAATAAGTCTACACTCACCAGAGGTGCAAGTTGGCGCGACTGAGATAGGTTTTCTCTAAAACAAAAACTAAGCATGCCTAAAATATATTTGGTCTAACATATCATACTAGTCCGTGCACACATGATTTTTATAATTTAACATATAAAATTATATTTATAAAAAAATTAGATATTTAATAAAAATATAATTGTAGTTGAATGTTTATACAAATAAAATTTACTTTCAAACTATATACAAATACATCAATTTAGAGTATAGAAGAAATAAATTAGTATTACACATATTTTAATAAAATATAAAATTCAAATTTTTTAATTTTATTATTTTGATTATTTTAGTTGAAGAATTAATAAATATGTTATTTTTTCAAGAATTTTAATTTTCACAATAAACATATCCTATTTAAAATATATAGAATTAGATAGATGAAACTGTAACTAAGGATTCCACTAAGAGAGGTAGAATTAGTTTTAGGATTTTAGAATTTTAAAATCAATTTTCTTTAATCCTCTTAAAAAATTACGAAAAACAGTGAATTCTCTTGGAAACAAGAAATATTTGTCCACAAATATAATAACTAAATCAACAACTAGCATAATATTAATAGTTTAATATGATAATGAATAATAATAAATCAAAGTTAAGAAAATTGCAAAAAGTAAAAGAGAAATGGTAGAAAGATTCAAATGCTTATTTATAGTGGTTTCCTTTGAAAATCGATTTCAAGATATACATCTATTTTCAACTTTAAACTCGAATCCACTAATCAAAACCTCCAAGTTTGGAATGGCACTTGAAGAAGCTGTAATACAAAATTACTCAATTATAATTGTAAACCCTTCAAAGATCTTCACTCAAATAAAAGAAAGAAAGAGTTTAATCACTCTTCTATCCTATGTTAGTTTACCTTTAAGAAACCCAGTAGTGTTTGATTTTGAATACAAAAGAAATATGGCAGGAACATAATAGTTCTAAATACAAAAATGAAGCAAAATAGGATTAGAATTACTCAGATTTAGCTCAAATATATGAAAGGATGTAAAGAATCAAAGAATAAATGTATTTAAAAGAGTTTGTCTTTAAAAAGATGTGTTTTTACATTGTGAAAATGTATAAAATGAGTATTAATAACAAATGAAAATAAATAGTAAAAAACTAGCCATTATGTGTAAAACTGAACGTGCAATCATGATCGCGAGTTCAAAATTTGAAATGTGAGTAGAATCGTGATTAGAATTATAAGATTCAAATTTAAAGGCTTTGATTCAACTTGTCAAAATTTAGTTCAATATCCAATTACACTTGCCTGAAGTTTCAAACTTTCGATAAGTCTAGGAATATATACGATCAAAATCGTAATTAGAATCGCGAAATAAGGTTTTAAAGAGTTGATTTGGATGGCATAAAAATTAGTTCAAATCTCAATTCAAATCATAAGGCATGAATGCTTACCATATTCCCGTGAGCATGATCGCAAAAACAATTTAAAAATTATCAATTCAAATTGTGAGTCCTAAAGATGAAACTTTTAAAATTTTGTAGGACATTTCAACCATTTAAACTAATTTGCACCTTATAAAAACACTCCAAAAACTCCATTTCTAGATCAAAATCGAAATCTATCTTTATTTCAGCAATTCAACATCAAAATCAAAAGAAAAAGAAGGATATTCATGTCACACTCTAGAGAGATAAAAAGAAAGTGATAAGTGATAAAGATTGATGCCATAATTTGATAAGTCTTGAAGTTCTAATAAGAACCCTAAGAGAGTACTTTACTCAAAGAGGAATACTCTTCAATTCTTACTTTCACTAATCTAAATTGTTGAGGGAAACATGTCTCTCCTCATAGCAATCAGGCTTTAAAAATAGGTTGGGTTTAAGTCCTAACAAGCCTAACTAAACACCCAAACAAATAACTAAGCAAATAAGTTAAAAAGAATCCAAAAAAACAAGGCCAAATAACTCAACCAATAAGGTTAGCCAGAAATTAGGTTGCCAAAAATCATACAAAAACAACACAAATCCAAGTCTTAATTCATTAAAAAATAAAGGAAATAAAAGGGGAAAACATCCCCAAAACAAAGCCGAAAAGGTCTCAAAAGTGATCTATACAATAACACAACATAATAGCCCAAACATTGTAACAAGGTCAAATCTAGATAGAAAATATGGGTTAAATTGATTGTCAGTTTTGAGATATCAAATAGTAAAACTAGACTTTGGCCTCAACATAAAAGTTGTAGAGCTTTTTCTTAACTTTTCAACTATATAAAGATTGACCCAATTTGACATTTGGAGCTCAAGTTATAGTCTAAAAAATGAAATAGTATCAAACCTCAACATTAAACAATTAATTCAATTAAGGTCCAAATTATGACTAAATCACAAAACAAGACCAATTCACTAAAATAAACTCAATTAACATTCAAAAAGGTAGAGAATGAGAGGAAATAAAAGTGTTGCTCATAAATCCCTTGAGTGGTCCCTTGGTAGATACAAATCCTCTTGATGAGTCTTAGCTTGGTCTCCTATTTTCACATCACTCTCTTCCTCTTCAAAATGATTTGACCACGGATCAAAACCTACATCAAAAGAAGAGAGGTTATAAACATTAAAATTGGCACCATATTAGAGTCACTTAGTTCAAACACTTTGTTGGCTTGGTGTGCATATTGTTTTACTCCTGTTAATTGTAACAACTCATGGTGTATGTCCTTGGAGAACACTTTGTCATAGCCCTACAAAACTATCTCATAAACACTAGGAGAAACATGAGTTTCATGGTTAAAATTCAAACAAGCTTCTTTGCAAGCAAGACCAAGCATAGGCCAGACCATATACATGGTTTGCCTAATGTCACTAGTCTTTATAAACATACTTCACTTCTTTTTTTCTTGTTTCTCTTTTTTTTTCTTAACTCTTTTTCTTCACTCATTTTCTTTGTTTCTTCACTCTTTTTTTTTTGTCTCTTTATTTGATCCTCTAAAATTTGTTTAGGGGTGAGGCGTACAAGGTTGATGGTCTTGTTGTCCTTTTTGAAGCTATACCAATTGAGGTAGCCATCATGTATGACATTTCTATGAAATTACTATGGCCTACCAAGCACAATATGGGTAGCTTGCATAGGTACAACAACACATAAGATTTTATCTTTATATTTTCTAACTGAAAATGAAACTAGCACTTGTTTTGATACCTTTACCTCCCTAATTTCATTCAACCATTGTAGCTTGTAAGGAGTGGGATGATCTAGGTAGGCAGGGCTAACTTTTTCACCATGATTATGCTAACAATATTTGCATAACTTTCCCCATCAATAATTACATTGCAAACCTTGCCTTGTACATGGCATCTAGTGTGAAAAATATTCTCTCTTTGTTCTTCAACCCCTTCTCTAACTTGGGCATTCAAAAATTATTTCACAAACAAGAGCCTCTCCTTCATCCACATCTTCATTGGTTCCAATGCTTTTTTCACTACTTGAAAGAAACTTCTTGAGACATTCAAAGGCATAGTGGCTATGACTCAAACACTTCAAGCACTTGATGCTTCTTGATTTTTGTAGCACTTTAACTTTACCTTTAAGCCTTAAATCTTCTACCTTAGCCCTTGAGGAAGTTTTGGTCAAGGGCTTCTTGAAAGGCTTGACATCCCTTTGAACTTGTCTTTTATCCCCATTTGTCTTCCAAGAGGAATTTGGTTGATAAGCAAGCTTGAAAGAAATTCTTCTTCCATGAAATTATATTCTATGTTCCTACTTTAAGAATCTTTCAGGAAGGATATCAATCTTCATTTTTACTTTCTCAAATTATTGTTACATTGATCTTAGAGTGAACATGATTTCATTGAGTTGTGATGCACTACCTTTCATTTTTTAGCACAAATAAAATTTGACAAAACAAATGTTAGGAAAGATATGGACATCACTAACTCACACCCTCAAGTGTTTTGATCACCCTATTCATATTTGTTCATACAATTAGGCTTTTACACTCAATTATGCTCACACATTATTGTCTTTTACCACTTTAGTCCTTTCCTTTAAGTCCTATAAGAACTAAGTGATAAATCTTGGAGTTTACACAAAGTAGCAATCAAAATTATTCAACACTTAAGTCACTAAAATGTAGCATAAAACAACAAGCACAAAGAGGCAAGAAATGAGCAAGAAACACAAAAGGAATTGAATAAGAAAAGGTAGTGGACTTTTGGCCAAAACAGGGGAATTTCAAAAAAATTGTTAAAAAATTTCAGGGAATTTCAAGGGGAAACAGGGTGAAAATTCAAACAAATGCACCATAATTTGATTTTTAAGTTTGTATTATGGTCATGCAATCCAACAAAAATATATTTAAGTTAATCACAAAAGAAATTGACTTAAAATAACTCTCTAGATTGGCTAGGACTTAGCCCAAAAAGTTACAGAAAATTTTTCTTTGTTGGATAGTACTTGTTCCTCTTTTCTTGTGATTTTCTTTTGCCATTTTCTTTAATTCTTTCTTGTTTTTCTTTGTTTCTTCTCTTTTTCATTCTTTTCTTTTCTTTGTTTTTGCTTTTCTACTTTTATTTCTTCACTTCTCTTTTGTCTTTTTTCAACTAGAAAACATGCTGTCCAGAATTTTTTTTGTATTTAAGCACTTTGCAAAAATTTTAAGCAACCTAAAAGACATTTAATTCAACCACAATTGGCACAAACCAATTTCCAATTCTATGTTCTAAAAATGAATATGTCTAAGGTGCAAAATACAATAAAAAACCACCTAGGGCAGCAGCAAAAATTTTGGAGAATTATAGGCCAAAGTTTTGGCCAATAGGGAAAAATAGGGGTAGCAGCAAGTTTTGATGTAATTGTGGGAGAAAAATGATTCCAAATCACTTTAAATGTTGTGTAATTCAGTCTCACACAAGTTGACACACAAGAACAAAGCAAATGGACATTAAAACAAATCAATAAACACTTGGAATGCAACAAAAAATAAGAGGAAAATTATGCAGAAATTTTAGTAGAACCTTAATTAGAATAAGCAAGGAAATGAAATTAAAATAAAGCAAATTAAGCAAAAAAAAAAAACTCAAACAAAGTTAACATTAAACACTTAATATGCAACAAGATTACAAAATTTTTTTGTACAAAATTGATGCAAAAATAGACCAAAAATCAAACCAAACTTGTAGTAGAAACCAAAAAATAGCAGCAGAAAAATCAGCATTCAATTGCAACTCATTGGACAATAATTGATCAAGCAATTGAGCTAAAAAAAATATACCACAAAATTTAGAGATATTCAGCATGAAAATGAGAGGAAAATTGAAGTAAAAAACATGGGAAAAAAAGATATATCACCTAAATTGGAAGAGCTAAAGCTCTTATACCAAACTGATGTGATCTCCCTTGGAAATGCCCATGGATCTATCTCCAATTCAGCAATTCAACATCAAAATTGAAAGAAAAAAAAGGATATTCTTGCCACACTTTAGAAAGATAGAAGTAGAGTGATAAGTGATAAATATTAATGTCACAAAGAGGAAACTCTTTGATAAGTCTTGAAGTCATAATAAAAACCCTAGGAGAGCACTTTGCTCAAAGAAAAAGACTCTTTAATTCTCAATTTTATTGATCTAAATTGTTAAGGGAAACATACCTCCCCTCATAGCAAATTGACTCCAAAATAGGCTGGATTCAAGTCCTAACAAGCCTAACTAAGCACCCAAACAAATAACCAAGCAAACAAGCTTAAAAAAACAAAAAAAAGGCCTAACAACTCAACCAACAAGCTGACTGAAAATTAGGTTGTCAAAAAACCTATAAAACAATAGAAAGCCAAGTTTTAATTCACCAGAAAATAAGGGAAATAAAAGGGGAAAACAACCCCAAAATAAGGCCAAAAAGGTCTTAAAGGTGGTCTATACAATAAAATAAAATAATAGCCCAAACATTAGGATAAGGTCAAATTTAGACAGAAACTCTAGGTCAAATTGATGGTTAATTTTGAGAGTCCAAATGGTAGAATTGGGCTCTGGCCTCAACATAAAAGTTGTAGAGCTTTTTCTTATCTTTCCAACCATATAAAGATAGACCCAATTTGACATATGAAGCTTAAGTTATAACTTAAAAAATAAAATAGTGTCAACCCTAGTATTAAGCAATTAATTCGATTAAACTTCAAATCATGATTAAATCATAAAACAAGCCCAGTTCACTAAAATAAACTCAATTAACATCCAAAAGGTAGAGAATGAAAGGAAATAAAAGTAGTAATATTTGTTACTCATTAATTCCATGAGTGATCTCTTGGTAGATGCAAACCTTCATGGTGAATCTTAACTTAGTCTTTCATTTTCAAATCACAAAGCCACCCTCGAACAAACCACTGAAAATAAATCAATTTAGCTCAACCATAATAGTTTTTTGTTATCAAAATACAAATTTACTCAATTTAGAAAAATAAGGGGTAAGGATAACAATCTCCTTCTTTTTGATAATGGAAAATAATCTTGGGGTTAGCAAAGGATTAAACATACAATCAAATCTTATAATATAATCCAGCATGAAAGATCAAGGCTTCCTCTCAAGATAACATCCTTCTTTTTAAGATATGCAACACTTATATCCCCGAAATACACATTACTCCCCCCTTTGACATATTAAAAAGATTATAAATCAAATATAAAACTAACAACCAAAAACTCAGATATGACAGAAAATGATCAAGATCAAATTGAAATCTAAAAATAATAATCCATCAGAGTCATAAGTAACAGTAGCTAAAAATAGTAAAAACCAAGGAATAGGGATAAGGAGACAATAAAACAATATGAAAATTATGAAAACTAGACTAAAAACCTAAAGTATCTAGAGTAATAGCATCTTGAATCTCATTGAGTTGTCCCTTCATGGTTTTCAATTGACTATGAAAGGGTCTAATTTCTACATTCATGTTTACTTCAATAAAGTCTGACCTTTTATTTATTTATCGGTGTGACTATTCCATTGTCCTAAAGAATTGTGTCTATTGGAGCTAGAGCTACCTTAAAAGAGTCAATACCTCATTTTGTAGATTAGCTAAACTAACAGCATCAAAGCTTGAAGCACTACCAGATCTTTTAAAAGCTAATCCATCTTATCTCACCTATCTTCCATTCATTAATCTCCATTACATCTGATGTAAGGTCATTTCATCCATTACAGTTGTGTTATCCACATTTTCAACAAAATTTTGATTCAATTTTGTGAAGAAAGTGTTCATAAAGGAAAAAAACTAATGTATGGAATGTTAATTTCTAACCCTTTCCTCATTGCCCACTCAGAAAGATTTCGTCTTCAATGATGTTGATGGAGTTAGTGTGACGAGTTAGGATCATCTTCACAATCATATAGTGGAGGAGGCGATCCTCCACAGATAATCTAGTGATCATCAACTTACCGATAGTGACAACTGGTGCAAAGTCAAGAAATAACATCTTAATGGTTTCCTCTTTAGAGTGGTCTTCTACACCTTTGGTAGTTATAAATTGATATCCTCTTTCTATTCCAAACAACTTGCATAAAGTTTTTACATCTAAGTTAATTGCCTTTCTCATAATTGATACATATAATTTGCCATTTGCTACTCCTAGGTTAGCATAAAACATTATTACTAGCCAAGGATAACAGGGACCACTATAATAGACCAGATTTAGTAGTTTGTATTTATCTAGCAAGTCATACAATTCTAAGTGACTTTTCTTAAGAAATTTTCTTTCCCAACACTTAATAAGAGAAATAGCCTTTTTTTTTTTTGGTATTTGGCATACCTTTCATAGGACTTTGCATCAGGAAAAAAACTTTTGTTTTTCAATATCCACGTTAATACGATATACTCTTTTATCATCCATAACCTTCTTCCTTTTCTTTGAACTAGAGGCGAAATGATTAGTCATGGTGATTTTGTGAAAAAAGAGAGAGAAATGGTGATTGGGGAGATTTGGGGGGGGGGTTTTGGAATTTAGGAGAAATTAAGGAATTTAATAAATTAAAATTGATGGAAATAGGTAGTAAAGTGTTTTGGAAAGGAAAAAATTGAGTTTAATTGGTTAGATTTCTTGAAAAATTGGAGAAAAAGTGAAGAAGTTTAAGACAAAAGCACAAAGGTTTGGAGAAAAGTATGAGTTTGATATAAAAAATATGCATGCAGGCTTATATACCTTACTCACGATCAAAATCGTGTGCCTAGAATAGCATGAATGATTCAAATCATGAGTATGATCATGAATACATGACTAATCATGTTCATCTTTGATTTAGCTCACGATCAGAATCGTGAAGTCAAAGATGGCTAAATGATTGGAATTGCAATCAAAATCGAAAAGCCAGCTAATATTCCTAAAAGTTTGTAGAAATAGACAATTTGAATCAAAAAATGAATTAGAAATGATTTGAATTAGAAAACTCTAGAGCTAACCATAAATCCAAATATTCAGCACTTCTTTAGAAACACACCATAAATGCAAATCTTTTTAACCGCATAATTAATTGAAGAACATGAAAAATCAACAATGAAAAGTAAGGAACCTAACAAAAATATTTAGAGGACTCTCCAATACTTAAATTAGTATCGCTTTAAAAGAAATAACAAAAGAAATTCAATTGAAATAGAAAATTTCAATAGAGATAACTTGGGAACCAAACAAATAAAGGGAATCACTCTAAGTAAATTCATTTTCCAAAGGATTCAACATGTCTAATTATCTTCTAATAAACATAAAATGATTTTCATTAAGAGGTTTGGTAAAAATATCAGCAAGTTGAAAATCAAGTTGTACAAATCAAGGGTAATGTCTCCCATTTGAACATGATTTCTAATGAAATGATGCCTTATCTCAATATGCTTGGTTCTTGAGTGCATAATAGGATTTTTGGTGAGATTAATGGCATTGGTATTATCATGCTTAATGAAAATTTTCTAAAAATTCAAATCATAATTCGATAATTGTTGTCTCATCAAAAGGATTTAAGCATAGCAATTACCGACGGCTATATATTCCACTTTAGTAATAGATAAAGCTATACTATTTTATTTCTTGCTATGCCATGGGACTAGATAATGGCTAAGAAATTGACTTGCCCCAATATTGTTTTTCTAATTCGCTCTAATTCCAGCGAGGTTGGTGTTAGAATAACTTATCAAACAACTAAAATTTGCTTTAGGATACCACAAACCCATGTATGATGTGCCTACAAGGTATTTAAGAATTCTTTCAACAATTATCAAACATGATTCCTTAGGATTATGTCATGCCCCAATCCTCGACACGTGATTGGCGTAGAAGATTACCGTTAGGAAATCTTTTACAAGCCTAACCATACAAGATGACATACCAAAGATGCACATTTACATTAATGCATAGTTAAATATACACAAGTCAATTTTTATTGGAAATCTGGTAGAGTTTCCTCTATTTTTTGAACATCCAGGCACAAGGCCTATATGACAACAAAAGGATTACACATCCTGAACAACACTTGTATGACAAAATCAAGTCACAGCAACCCAAACAATACAAGACTATGCTTATTGGGCTTCATTTAGACAAAACATATATGTACAAGCACTAATCCAACTACCAAATTTTATACCACTATTATACCTTAAATCTCCGTAGGAGGGGTCCATTCGGTCAATGAGCAGATCTAAAACTAGGATGAGGTGGAGGGGTCATGGGTGTATCCTCGGGCTCTGAAAAACATGGGGAAGAATGGAGTGAATTTCATAGAAACTCAGTGGGTAGATAATCTCACAAAAAATAAATCATCATTTATAAATTATATCTAAAAATAAACACAATCGTGAAGATAAGCTTACCCGCTAAAATAGGTATATCCCACAATAAGTTGGAACCTTAAATATTAAGATAATGAATAGTTGAAAATGCGACATTCAACAATATGAAAATCAACATCAAAATATACTACTATGGAAAGTACATTCAATTGGATTCCCAATGAAAAATTTCAAGAGGTAACCACATACATATCCCTACATTTCCTCCCTTATTCACTCCTACCTACAAAATTCATATATTCCTAAGTGCACTTGAGGGTTACCACCTAAATATTTTTCAATGGGTCCAGTATCTCAATTGTATTCAACATATATCACATAGCATGAAAATCTTTATATGGGTAAGCAACATTTATCACATTAGAAAAATAGAATCACCAATTTCAATAACATAAATCAAGATGAAAATGCATAGTTTTATCACGGCAAACCATGTTCACATACATACATAACATACGAATAAACTTTTAAAACCATGTAACATAAACGGATATCCCATCATTTCAAAGGAAATTATAATATTTCATATATTAAGAAAATTATTTCACATGGGATTTACTAAGAGATGGGGGATTATCCACTCACCTCAAACACTCCTTAGAAGCTAATTCAACTAACTTGGAGAATTGAATCACTCAACCTAATTGAATATAATTAATATTAAAATTAGCACTTGAGCTTAAATCTAAAATTCTCTATCTAAGCACAACATTTAACATTTATATTAAATTTCAACAACTGAACTTATAAGATCAAACAGCCAAATCACCTACTTGGGTTTTAAACTAAAATTCCAATTTGTTGGTGTTGGTGTGCTAGAGCCTTCAAAAGAAGCTTCACTGAAGCAAAACTAAAAGAAAAATATCAAGTTTCATCAGCTTTCAAGATGAAGGTTTCGAATAGGATTTCTTGGAAACTTGATGTAGAGTTGTTATAAAATAAATCTTTTGTTCTAGGATTACTCATTGGAGTCCAAAGTGTTAATAGTTAGTTCAGCCAGAGTTGGGACACCACTGGTGAGTTTGTGGAAGCTGCTGGCTGAACTACTACAATAGGGTAGGGATGCACTGTTCAGCAGCTATCGTGAGCTAGAGAGGCACAAAAGAAAGAAAGAAGGTGGTCGGGCACTGGAAGGTGGAGGATTGAAGTTGCCAACAGCTACAGCAGAGACACAAAGTAGAGGGACTTGGGGAAACAAAGCCAATCACGTGTGCTAGTAAGAGAGGGAGGATGTTGACTAGTCGGACCCTGCTAGACAACGATGGCATCGGATGAAGAAGAAGTTTGCCAGAGAAAGGAGATCGGCTAAAGAAAAAGTTGGTGATGGAAGAAGAATGCCTAGATACAGAGGAAATTTTGGGAAGTAGCTTGAGTAAGAAGAGAAAAGCCGGCTGAGGAGATTTTTATAACATAAGGCAAAATGAAAAAATTTATGTTTCAACCTAATCAATTTTGTCATCGACTTCAATAAGGCCCTCCTAAAAAGGGAAAATCGCATTATGGTCCTAACGCAATCTTGGAATTTTCACTTTAGTCCGTAAGAAAATATATTTTATTTTTATTTTTCTTATTTTAATTTTTGACACATTACAAACTCTTCCCCCCAACAAAAGAATTTGTCCTCAAATTCTAGAAGTATAGTTAGGCAAGGTTAACCAACATCTTAGTGCTAGAAAACAGACGTGCACCCAAGGTAGCATCCATACCATCTTCAAACTCCCCAGATATACTACCATTACTTCAACCAGACACATTAGCTTCCTCCTTAGTACTACAAGCCACTAAGCATTTAATGTTACTAGATTGACTAGCATCCAAGTTTCTAGAGTAGCTACCATGTCCCACATTATCGCAAGTAGAAACTACTTTCATAAAGGGCAAGGGCTCAACTTTGCTATACCAGGACTGTAAATATCCTCATTCTAGTCATTTACATGAATACTCTCCAGTTCATTTGAAAGGGACATCTTCCTAATATTAGAATCAGTAGAGGATTCAACTTGTAATAGTTCTAGCCTAAACATCAAGTTAAAAACTCCATCATGCTTTTCACAAGAGTTTTTTTTTTTTTCAGGTACAACATCTTTAGAATAATGCCTTCTTCTAAATTCCCCATTAGGCCAAATATTCCCCTTGACAAGTTGCTGTATTGCTTTGCTACTTCTACCAATAGATACATCATTACCCATCAATAGCATTATTGGTTGGCTAGACCTTGGTGTAATAAGACCTAAACCTTCTTTTGGCGAAATCATCCCTTTCCTTTTGTAATTATGCACTTGGTCATGCTGATCACATTAGATTAATTTATTCAGAAGAATTTAATTTTGAATCATGTGGGCAGACACAATGGCTGGAACACCTATTAGAATTAGCTTTGTGGATATTAGCTCTCTCACTGCCTTGTCATATGAAGTAGAATATGATGATGAAGGCTATAAACATGTCTACATATTTGAATTGGAATTCATTACAGAAACTTGATAGGCTAAATCCTCCAAATGATTAAGGAACTTTCTAGTATCACCCATTTGAGTATTTATAGTGGGAATGTTCCTTTCTTGAAGTGCTGAAAGAGCATTAGAAATATCACCATATGGGGAAATCTTGCTGTGCAGTTGTGTTTTCTTTACCAACTTGGGCTAAATTCTTACTATCAACAAGTGCTTCCTCACTTAATGACATAGGCTCCTCTATGAATTGATTTGATTTCTCTTAACTAGTGCATGGCCTTAAATAATTTTGTAAAGTAACCTATCCAGGAGTATTAAAGAACTAGTTACTTTCAAAAATAGAATGAACTTCATCAATCTTTTATGAATTCTCTATCTAAGGCATTCTCCTTTATGTATTGCGCTAATGTTACTCTTACCCAACAATTTCATCTCTAAGAAATACTGAGTAGTTGGCTCTACCTTTTCCAGGTTAAATCTAATACTCTAAAACACATCTTGGCCATCCCTGTTGAAATGGTGGCTATCAACCAAAGGGTCCCACCCATTGGAGTACTCAAGGCTGACCAAAAGAGACCCACTTTTTTTTTTATATGTCCCTTTAACTTAATCAGTACTTAGACAGCCATTAGTGATATCAAAGGAGTTTCGAAGCCTTTATTTTCTCCTATGATATTGTGTGAATGTCAGAATTCCTATGTTGATATTGCAATTGTAACCACAATTACCCCCAACAGTGATAGATTTGGATTTGGATTTTAATGATTTGTGGCATTAAGTTCCATTATAAGGTAACTGCACATTTGCAGTTTTTGGGATGTCTCTTGTTACACTAGCTCCATAAGGTTTGTCAGGATTGACATAATCTAAAGTACTACAAGATTTCAAGGAAGAAAACCCAATTCCACATAATCCCAGATTGTATTTGTATAGAAATCCGTCATCTAGCCTCTTTAAAGTGAGAGATATGTCCTCAGATAAAGTATTGTTGTGAACATTTAGAACTTGTAGTGAAGGTGTATCAACTAGCTTAACGAGAATGGAAGCAAAGAGGCAATTAGAGCTTAAATCTAGCCTTACTAGCATTCCCAAGTCACCTAAACTAGCAGGGATAGCACCAGTTAATTGGTTTAACTGTAAAGCCACAACACTAAGCTTTTCCAAAGCACCAAGCTATATGGGTGTGCTTCCTGTCAACTAATTATAACAAAGCTATAGAACTTGTAAGTTCTACATTTTGTTAATCTTATGAAGAATCTCACCACAAAAGTGATTCGCATTCAAATACAAATCACTCAACTCAGTCAAGTTTGACATTTCTTTAGGAATCTCTTCATACAAAGAGTTATAATGCAAGTAGAGTCAAGTCAAGTGCTTAAGCCCAACAAAGGCTAGAGAGAGCTTATCTGATAGACCCTTCCCCTGTAAAGAAATATTTGCAACTTGAGCCCTCTCACTGTAAGCCACTCCTTCAAAAGAGCCAACACATTGGTTCCCCTTGATATTCCATAAAGATAAATACTAGTTTTTTGGGTCCAAAGTGACATTCAAGTCCATATGTGCTTTGAGCTCTTCTTCCTTAAAAACCCATGTTGTGCTTATGAGGAAAAACTAGGAAAGAGGAAAGAAAAAAAAGCGTTGAAGAACCCATTTTTTTCAGTTATGGATCAAAATGGTTGAAAAAAGTTCAAATTTTTGAATGCAAATTCTAGTTGTGAGAAGTGTTATATATATATATATATTACTGCTCTGTAAGGTAAGGTTCTCTGTTTTGGAAGTGACCAAAGGCAAAGGGAAGTGGACAAGTAATAAAGAATGAAATCTCATAAATCAAACATAAAACAAATGGAGTAAAAGGTGGAGTTCATGTAATATAAGATGGAATGTTGATATCATATCAAGCTAATGTTCCAATATTGAGGTGCTCTTGAACTTGAAGATCTCAAAAGTGGCACCTCATGAATATTTGCTTACCTGACAAGATCCATCCTAGGGTAGTAAAACAAATCAGGATGTGGAGCCTCATCTATCTTAGAAACAACACATTCTAAAGAAACATAATCAGGGGGAGCTATAGGGTACCAGAAGTACAACTTTTCAATTCCTTTCTCCACCTTATGGCCAAACGTGGTAAATCAAATAGGTTGAGCAGAGGTATCAAGGTTGTCATTCTTGAAAATTATTCCCAAAGCAGGATTATCATGGCTTTCAATTATGCAATCCATTTCCTACATGCACCACATAACCTAGTGCTGTGCATCCTAGATGCACAATAGGCACCAGAGGGAACAGTCATAGCTAGCATCAAAATGACCTTCCTTTCCTCCAAGACTTTGGATACTAGTGAATGATCCTATAAGGTAGGGACTAACTGGCTCCTTACATATCCATATATGTTATTTACTGCCATTACAGTCTATAAATGAGGGATAGACCTTGACATCACACAGTCTCCTAAGATAGCATAATTTACTGGAGCTTAAGACCTCTAAAAAATGCTAATATTGTGGTAACCTGACATTAGCTTGGAGTATAGGACGTTTAATTCTACCTCATCTCTCCTTCAAACACTACATACATGTGCTTGCTTACTCACAAGAAATTTTTTTGAGAAAGATTGAAAATAGGAAATGATTTGAAGTCCAAGTTTCCTCTCTTTAATTTTTCTATGACTATACTCTCATTCAAGAAGGTTACTAGTGTAGCCTCAATCAATTCTTTAAATGTTTCAAGTTCAAGATCTATAGAAATATCTTTTTGCAATACCTGCAAGTTGTTCAAGAGGCACGACTGCATTCTTTATGGTCATATCAAGCTAAAAATATTCCTATGCAAAAGAATGAGATGATAATTCTGTGCCAAGCTACTAAATAACTTGTGATGGGGATTTTAGAAAAGAAATCAATGGTCTAATAACTTAGCTAGATGTAAGCTTCAAACAAGATTTGGATATATTCATACAGGTAGGAATGAAAGACTTAGGAAATGCGAAGATTATCAATATATTCATGGGGTGGGCATCAACATATTCTTATTCAGGTGTCATGCTCCTGGGTGCACTAACATAAACTTGATATACGTATCCCAATTTGTCAAATGGAAACTTCTATCATGCACCTAAATCTTAGACCATGCTCTAATATCAACTTTGTCATGCCCCAATCCTCAGCACATAACTGGCATAGAAGATTACCATTAGGAAATCTTCTACACGCCTAACCATGCAAGATGACATACCAAAGATGCACATTTACATTAATGCATAATTAAATATACATAACTCAATTTCTACCAGAAATCTGGCAGAAATTTCCTCTATTTTTTGAACATCTAAGCACAAGGCCTATATGATAACAAAAGGACTACATGTTCTGTACATCACCTGTATGACAAGATCAAGTCCACAGCAACCCAGACAATACAAGACTATGCTTATTGGGCTTCATTTAGACAAAACATATATGTACAATCACTAATCCAACTACTAAATTATACACCACTATTATACCTTAAATCTCTGCAGGAGGGGTACACTCGATCAATGAGTAGATCCAAAACCAGGATAAGGTGGAGGGGCCATGGGTGTATCATCAGGCTCTGAAAAATATGGAGAAAAATAGAGTGAGTTTCATAGAAACTCAGTGAGTAGATAATCTCATAAAAAATGAATCATCATTTATAAATTATATCTAAAAATAAACATAGCCATGAAGATAAGCTTGTTAGATTTGGTTCAGCCAATAAGGGAAAATTTCAAAAAAATTTCTCAGTGAAGAACACCAAGAGGCCGAACCAAAACTCCCAGAT
>JANHAO010010976.1:0-17285 GCA_026873985.1 Saraca asoca | reverse complement strand
ATAGGAAATTACTCTTGGATCCTAATGGTGAAAGAATACAATGGTTATTACAAATATCTTATTATCTTGAGATCATGGTTATTTATTTCATTCTATCAAACATTATGATTTCAACGAATATAGCTTTCACATGTAAATTGAGATTATGGTTATAAAACGGGTAAACACACATACATGGTTATATTTATACTCATTTATATTTTCAAATATGGTTTTCAATGGGATTTGGGTGATTCTTAGGATTATTTACTCACTGAGTTTCATAGAAACTCACTCCTCTTCTTTTTGTGTATTTCAGATATAAAAGATAACAAGGTTTCCCTCTATATCCTCAACCACCTCCCATGGAGATTAAAAGGGATGAAATGGTAGAATGGTTTGGCAGTTGGATAGGAATGCATATTGCATTATATTTATGATTGAGTTCTGGATGTCCAGTAGATTGTCATTGTCTAGCCTGGGCCATTGTTTAGTATCATGTTGTTATATAGGTTGAGACAAGCATGTAGCCCTTGTATTATATTTATGGCCATATGCCAAGGTGTCCAAAATACAAAGGAAGTTCTGTCAAATTTTTGGTAGAAATCATAATAATTATACTTGCTTATTAAGGTAATTAATATGCATTGGTGTTAAATATGCATTGTTAGGCTTGTAGTAGGTTTCCTATAGGTGACTTGCTACACTGGTCACGTGCCTGGAATTGGGGTATGACATTAGCTTTAGTAGCCTTCTTCTTGAAGCCTTCAACAGCCTTTTCCTTGAAGCTTTCAATAGCCTTAAGGGCTTCCTATCAAAAAAAGGAAAAGTCCATGCTCGGGTGCTGCTTCCATAAGGTGTACAAGAAAGAAGAGGAGGTTTCAGATCTGCTTTCTCCACTACCTTCATAAATAGCTTAGCGGTCTCTACCTTAGCCTAAGAGACCTCCTCTTGTTTCAAGATGATTTCCCTCCCAGTTGCTTCCAGTCCCTTCTCAGCAACCTTAGCCCATCACACAGCAGCTTTAGCTCGCTGTATTACCGCATCAACACCCTGGAGTGTCAAGTCCAGGTCGTGTTTCACTCTTAATAGCTTATCAACTGCTTTGTTGAGATTAATTATGATGGCTTCACGACTTGTCACCTTGTGACATCGAGCTTCCTCGACTTCCCTCTAAGCGGCCTCAGCATTTATTACTCTATTCTCCAACTCTAGTGCCCTAGTAGTTGTAGCAGCTAGGTCATCCACAAGCTTGACATTCTTTTCCTCCCAAGTGTGGAGTGCTTCCCCCATCTTCACTATTCCCAGCAAACTCTGGAAAATCAAATGGGTTATGTTAGATCACAAATGGGAAAAATAATCAGGGTGAAAGAACACTACTTACCAATAAGGCTTGACGAGTGGTATAGCACATTAGCCCTTCGCTTGAGATCTTATCTATTTCCTACACTTAGGGGCTAGTGCAAGATCCTAATATCTCCTCTACATTCTCCTAGACGAAATCAAAATACCCCTGCATGATTAGAACAAGGCTTGGACGATGCTCCTTAGCCGTGACTTGGTGAGCTATCCATTTTGAAGAGGTGGTGACCTTCTTCCCCTTGTTTACTCTCTGTCTTTTGGTAGGGTCCTTGGATGTGGTGGCAACCTCGACCACCTCAACCACCTTAGGATGTGAGGTAGGAGATGACTCCTGTAAAGGTGTTACAATCAGTATAGGAGAGGATTGATTTGTAACAGTGAGGGTTGCAACAACATCAGGACCTAGAGAGGTCATAACGACCTCGAGCTCTTTAGATTCATCAGAAGGTGGATTCCGGAGAATGAGCTTCACCATATTCTCGTAATCTTCAAAATGCACTAGACCATTTTCTCTTACCTGGCAAGCTCTGATCTCTTTAGTAGTTCAATGCTCAATGCTGGAATCAGCCTGTAGGATTGAAGGAGGTCATCATCGAATTTGAGGTCATTTTTCATGTCGCTGATAGTGGCAAACTGACATAACACCTCAATCTCCTCAGCCTCAAGCATCGGCTTTACCTCGCCAGCTCTGGCTACCAAAATAGGACAAAATGTTAGAAATTATTATGAATTCATGATGGCTCACATAACCTCATCTCGCTTACTAGGTGTTAGAATAAAATCGAAATTATGGAGAGGACACAAAAATAGGCATGAAATGTAAAACCAATGAGTCTTATAATGCTTTACATTTGATTTGCCTTTGGCATCCCCCTAGTGCAGAGCCCTCTTAAAGTCGATATGTCGAGCTGAGAGGTAATAGATTTCATCCAAATAACCCATACTCCTAATGCTATAGAGATGGCAAAGAACTCTTCTAGATAGTGGTGGGAGGTTACTTCTCAAGTACACAAGGGTAAGAGAAGTGATTTAGGAGTAGGAACTCAGAGTTAGTTGGATAGGACAAAGCTTCAATTTATTCAACAAATCAATAATATATGGATGAACTACGAACCTAAGCCTGACATTGAGGTGCTAAGGACTAACAGCAACAAACCCTCAAGGAAGATAAGCTACATGGTCATCAAGGGAAGGTGCCATGAGACAGCAACCTTTTAGGATGCGGTTTATTCAACTATATGTAGGAGCTTGTCCAGTTCGATGGTCGAGAGGTAGTGATTAAATACTGAGCAGCTTAAAACACCCTCAGCCACCTGTTGCCCTTCACCAGGATCAGGTCAAAGAACAAATTATTCAGTGACCTCACTGCCCTTAGAGGTCGCTTCAATTGAGGTGAATGCTAATTCCTTATTTTGAGTTGGAAGTCAGGCTCATCGTTATTCCCTATTTAGTGACTTTGGCATCTATAAGGAGCAGACATCTACATAGAAGGACAAATGGTTAAGTCATTTCATGCAACTAGATTGCTTTAAGCAGACCACATTAAAAAAGCTAAAGCTTTTTTATTTTACTAGACAAAAATCTCCTATGCAATAGATTATACATGCCTCAAGCCACCATGACAGAGACCTAAACCATTAAGAACTTAGGAGGGCTTAACTAACAAAGCCTACCAAACCACTAAACCTTGGAAAAATAGAAAGCTAAACCTAAAGGTCTACAGCCTAAAAACTAACAAGCAAAATTTCCAGCAGCAAATACACATTCACTACCAGACCAGGAAGTGGGGCCAGAAACTCATAAAATAAAGCATTCAAAGAACAGAAGTCCTAATAAGGCTTACCTTGTCAAAAAAGTGAATCAGATTCCAGAATGGATGGAGGCAAAATAGGTTCTGAATAGAATGATCAATCTACCACAACAACAATTATAGGATCAATGGAGTAGGAAAGCGAAACTGGGGACTACTATTTAAGAGTTTGAAAAGCAAAATGTTAGTTCTCAAAAATGAGAGGGAAAAGAGGACTTTTTTCTCATCTAATAAATCCTTGGTCAACTAGTTGTTCAATTCAGAGACTAATCAATTGCTCCCAATCTGATGGCCTAGAAAATTACTGAACCCAATCATCGCCTTATTGGCAATCATGGGAAAGTGCATGCATTTAATGCTACAATGATGGCATGGGTAGACAAAATGATAAAACAGAAACTTGAATAACAACATTACTTATCACAGTCTTTAGCTTTGCCAGTGAACTACAACTCTCTGTCTGCAAAGCGAACTAAGAGTTAGGGGACTAATGTTATAGGCGTTTTCTAGTATCATGCAAATGGGATGACAAAGGCTTAACAGAAGACGAGACTAGTCAGAAGAAGCTTAGGCCTTTTAAAGATTAAGGTCACTTGACAAAGGCACTGGCTCGCTAACCATAAGCTCAGGATACAAAATGAGGCTAAGGCAGAAGTCCAAGCTCATCAAAAAAGTCCTGGGTCATGTAGCCAATAGTTTGCCCAATGTAAGCTCGCTTCATTGAATGTGAATTCGACCTTACTCCCGAAGGATAGTGATAACCCCAGGACAAAGGCTCTAGCTCTCAAAACATATCATCTCACCCATCTAAAGGCCCCACTAAGATTGAACATGTGGCAAGCATCCACTTCGACAACTTGTAAAGCTAAACTGCAAAAAGCAGCCAGAGGGGCCTACTTGTAGAAGGCAATATGCAAAAGTCGAATTGTAGGAGTCTATATTGTCTTGTACATTTATTATTTGATATAACATATTTACAACTTGTAAAATTACATTTGTAACCTCTGAGCCTCTATAAATAGGAGGGGGAGATCATTGTAATAGGTAAGCAAAAAAATACAGGCAGAAATTTTGCCAAAATAGTGATAAAGCCTATATATTATAACTTTGTTGAACCACCGCGTAAAGCCAATAAAACCATTATGGATGTAGGGGTCATACTGACTTTAGTCGGACCATGTTAAAAAACCTCCTAGTATCCATCATTCTTCCTTTCTCTCTATTTCTTTCTTATTCATGCCTTATATTCACACTTGTAGTTTGTTCCCGTTGACTAAGATTTGGTCTCACCAAACCAAATTTTACCGTCAACAATGATATGCTCATTTTTTGAACTAGTTTTGATTTAGTGCATGTTCCAAAACAATTCTTAACTTCCAAATTTGATATGAAAGATATGACTGAAGCTAAAGTTATTTTGAGTGTTAAGATTATAAGGAATGATAATGAAGTAATATTATCATAAGAACATTATGTTGAAAAGTTTCTTAAAAAGTTTGGAAGTTATAACATAACATCTGGGAAAACTTCTTATAATGCTAACACTCAATTAAAGAAAAACTTAGGTGATCCTATTGCTCAGTTTATATATGCTCAAATTAGAGGTAGTTTAATGCATCTAATGAATTTCTCTAGACC
Source organism: Saraca asoca (assembly GCA_026873985.1). Classification (NCBI taxonomy): domain Eukaryota; kingdom Viridiplantae; phylum Streptophyta; class Magnoliopsida; order Fabales; family Fabaceae; genus Saraca; species Saraca asoca. The sequence continues at coordinate 12,496 of JANHAO010010976.1, read as the reverse complement.
TAATATAGCTTATGTTATATGTAGATTGAGTAGATACACTTAAAATCCCAATCATGATCATTGGAATATACTGATTAGATTGATGAAACATTTGAAAGGTACCATTAATTATGGTATTGTGTATAGTGGATATTCTACTACATTAGAAGGATACAATGAGGCTAACTAGATCTCTAATTCAGATGAGACAAAATTCACTAGTGGCTATGTGTTCACCTTTGAAGGTGGTGTAGTTACTTGGAAATCATCCAAACAAACTACTATTTCAAAATCCACCATGGAATCCAAATTTGTGACTCTTAAGATGGTTGGTAATGAGGTTGAGTGATTGAAAAACTTCTTGGTAGATATACCATTAGGAATGAAACCAACACCTTCAGTGTTAATGCATTATGATTACCAAGTAGCAATAGCCATTACAAAGAATAAATCTTTCAATGGTAAGAATTGTTAGATTTGATTAAGACATGATGTTGTGAAGCAATTGATAAAAGATAGAATTATTTCCATGGATTATGTTAAGTTAGAAAGGAATTTGGCCGATCCTTTAACTAAACCTTTAGATAGGAAACAAGTATTAGAAACATAGGGAGGAATGAGACAAAAGCCAATTTCAAAAATCAATAATGATAGAAACCTGACTTTTGTAATTGAAGATCCCATAAATTAGGTTTATATGGATAATAACAAGTCATTTATTGATTTTGATAGCACTATAAATTATTTAAGTCCTTCCTATAGTATGTGATTAATGCTAAAACTTCAAATTATAAGTGAGAGGTGAGTTAAGCTCTTAATGAATTCCATAACCCTTATGAGTAGTATATTTAATTGTAGTGTACATTTGATAAAATCATCTAAATAAGTATAGAGTATGGCTGCTCTTATGAGATAGTGGCAATATCTCTAAAGCATTCATGAATTACCAAGCGTGCGCATAACCTATTAGGGCAAAATTGCATTTAATAAATATTATAAGAAATGTAACATGTTAAGTGAAAAATATTAACTTGTAACATGTTAAGTGAAAAATATTAACTTACTCCAACATTTATCGATTCATAGAAGCTATAACATCCACCTATATTTCTGTAAATTATATCTTATTATATTCAGATTTGGTTCATAGTCTAAAACAGACTAAATCGACGTGTTCATTTTTATTCAAAGTATCAAGTAAATTTTCTTTAATTTTTAACTTTTTGAAATAAATGAAGGATTATTAAATAAAATATTTTATTTTAAAAGGTGTTTGCGATTTATTTCTTGATATGTGCTTCCCTTTATCCTCTTTTAAAAATAAAATAATAATTTCTGTAGAGTAGTTGAAGGCCTTAACAAATAGATAGAGGTTATCTATTGTATTTCCTAAATGTGAGATTCCTCTTCTAAGTTTCAAGGTCTCGATAGTTGCACTAATACATTTATCTATTATCTTATAAAAAAAAAATCTTTTACATCAGCAAATAAATATACTTACATATTTTTCTCAATAAAAAATAAATACACTTGCATGCTTTTCTCTAATGAGTATTTTTTTTCCTATAAATAATGAAACTCATTAGAGAGAAAAATTTGTTTAACACTTTTAATCATAAAGTAAAACAAAACTCTTATCTATTTTCTCATTTTTTTCACAAATATAAGTGGATTATTTTTTACTTTATATTTTTCTACCTTATTACTCTTATTTTGTCTGTGAGTGCATTATTTTGATAATTAATTAAATTATGGGCGATTGTCACATCAATAGTCTGCATTAAAAAGAATGAAATAAATTCCTAAGGAGAGTATTCTATACATTTCACATAATTTTATTTCAACTTGTACAACATTAAGTGGGTTCAATTGAACAAATGCATTTGAAAAAAAAAAAAAACGCTTCCAAATAATGCAAAAAGTACTAAACGAAAATATTTTAACTTCCTAGTCATTACAACAGGGGGAGATCAACGATAGCTGCTTCCCCCCCGTTTTTTTTTTTTTTTTCATATTCTTAAAAAACTTTAGAGTCAATGCATCCTCTCGTCATTCAATGTCCATGGTCATATAATATGCATTAGTGTCATAAAAATAATACAATAAGAAGTTTGTCAAACCAAGACTAAGCAACATTGAACACTTGTTGACAGCTTCTTAGGCTGACCATAAACAATGAAACCGCTCGCCCACATCATTATTCTGACTGATTAGTCCCTTGGCTAACTCGCAAATAAAATTCATTCAAAATTAGGAGGTTTGATTCATATAAAATAAAAAGATATTTAAGTAAACTTAAATTTTATTGAAAGTAAATTGTTTTCTGAATTTTCAAGAAATTTTCAAAATTATATGATTAATGATAAATATTAAAAGTTTTTATTAAAAGTTCTTCTTATTTAAGAAATATAAATAAAAAATTTCTTATATTTTATGTTTTGTGAGAAATAAAATTTTTTATAAAATTCTATTTTCTTCATTAATAATCATTCAAATAATACATCTATTTATTATTTTATAAAAAAATTATACTTCTCATATAATATAATTTTTTTGCCATCAATGTCCATATTTATGGTCATCTTTTTTTTCATAAGACGTTTTTGGGCCTAAGAAAAGCATTAGTTAAATTTTTTGTGTAGATCTTCCCGCATGCCCCGATCATTGGATCGGTCAAAGAAATGATAAAGAAAAAAAAAATTCAGATGATATCTTCCTTTGAAAAAAAAAACTAAAATATAATTTTGGTGTTCTAACTTTTGTACAGTAAAATTTCATCCTTATTCTTTAAAAATCATTTTAAGTAATCTTATATCTTAATTTAAAAAGTAAACAATATTACTCATAACATTAAAAATAAGTTTTAAATATGTAACAGAGTCTCAAAATGTTAATTTTTCTCTAAAAAATAAATAAATTTATTTTATTTTATATTTTCTGAAATAAGTTAATAGATTATTTTTTTTTTTTCAATATATGTTGATTTTTTATGGTGTGTCCAATCTATTTTATGTTTGTTAAAATATTAAATTATGTGTCAAATAAGAATTTCTATTAATAAAGTAAATAAAATCAGCATCATAAATAATATTGTACTTTTCCATAATCAAGAGATAAAATTACTCTAAATAATTTTTAAGGGATAAAATGAAATTTAATTAGAGAAGAAAATATATTTTGAAAAAAAAAAAGGGACATCATGTATGTTCCTGAGGTGGGAGATTTTTCTCGAGCAAAAAGATAGGTCCTAAGAAGGAAAGCACGTCCTTAACCAAAGTCATTAGTCCGACGGTAAATACTGCCACCAGTTTCGGATAAAACCAAAGCTTATTATGCAAGAATTAATGGAACAAATATGGAAAACAGCAAAACAAAAATTGGTATTTTTCTTCTCTACGGTGTAATATACACGGTGGAGGATAATTTATCATAATTTTTTTAAGAAAAGTAATGATTTAAAATTTAATAAATAATTAAAATTTTATTTGACATTTATAATTATTATTTTTTATTTTTTATAATTATTATAATGATCTATTTTATTTTCTAAAATTGAATATCATACTTTAGAAGAGTCAAAAATTCACAAAATTATTTGTTTAAAAAATAGATTTAATTCCTCTAAAATACTAATATAAATGAATTATCAATAGTTGTTGTTGATGAAAAGATTAAGAATATGAATAATTATAAATTTAAAAAATATTTTTCAATTACTTATTATATAATTATTAAATGTTAAATTATTTTTTAATTAATAATTATAATAATTTACTTTATCTTTTAAAATATGTCTTGAAAATGAAATTAAAAAAAAATTGGAATTAGCTAACTACTTTCCGTCTGATTTAACAATCCTCAAATGAAAAATGAACATGTGTCTTTAGGCATTGAATTAGGGATGCAGACAAATCTCACACCGGATTTAACAGTAATAAAGAGAAATACTTAAATAAATATTGTATAATAAAAAAATAAATACAAAATATTTATGATTGTGATTTTATAAAATTTATATAAAGGAAAAAAAAAAAACAATCGTCACTATTGTTAAAAGTTAAAATCATTTTCCACTGAGTAATCTATTCTGAACAATATAAGAGACTGACTTTAATTGTATAAAATTATCTCACAGGTAACATTAAAGTATCATGAGACTTTAATTTATGATCAATTTAAGTAAAACATTGACCTTCTTATTTTATTTAAGATAAAAGAAATGAAAAAAATTGAAAGCTATTTTTTATTTTTAATATATTTTTAAAAGGATGATACTATATTTTTATCATTCTTCTTCATTTTTTTTTTCTAAATAGTGTTCAATCGCACATGCAAGCTAGATTGATATTCTAAGACAATATTCATATATTATATTCTCTTTTTTTCCTGAGACGAAGGAGCCGGGAAGGAGTTTTGTGTCATGGATCGACTATAAAACAAGTGTTAGGCTAGCTCTTGATTAGCATAAGAAAAGAATAAAACAACTAGTAAGATCTGACATGTGCATTTATACGCCTAAGAATATTACAGGCTGTTTGGATGGGCTTATTTTTTTAAATGAAAAAAGTTATTTTTCTATAAAATAAAATATTTTTTATGTATTTAGATGAATTTAAAAAAAATAAAAAAAATATTTTTTTTGAAACTCTAATTTGTTGTTTAAAAAAAAATACTAAAAGTACTTTTTTTTTAAACATTACGTAAAAAATATTTTTTTTTAAACCCATCTAAACGGGCGTTATATTATCCCCGTTTATTGACCTACTTAAATGATTATCATCAAATAATTAACTCTTCTTTTGTAATCTAATTGAAAATGCATGATTATCTATTTAAAAAGTTTAAATTTCATCTTCTATTAATATAAAATTTTATGTACTATAAATAAAAATAAAGATAACATGTTATTAAAAAAATTAAATAATTTAAATTTTTTTATTAATAATAAAAGAGTTTTGATATTTTTTTTATAATGTGAATATCTGTATGAGAGATATTGCAAAATTTTTTTTTTACATTATTAATAAATAAAATTAAATCTTATTTAAAAGAAAATTTAATTTAATTTATTATCAATGTAAAATATTTTAAAAAACATCATTAAAAAAGTAAAAACATGTTATGCACAATAAAAGAGTTTAAATAATTTTTTAAATCTTGTTTAAATAACGAATCTCTTTAATAATCATAGAACTTTTGAAACACTTGAATATAACAATCATACAATTTTAGGGTAATTAGATGGATCTCAATCCATATTCATGAGCTAGAACACCTTGGGTGATTTTTTTCCTCTGACCCACTAAATATCCCTTGAAGACAGGGGTAGAGTCAGGAAGACGGGGTTGAGTATCAACATCTGAAATTTTTTTAATATTTTTATTTTTATATATAATAACTTCATTTTAATTTTATGAAAAATTATATATTTTACAAAATTTTAATATGAAATCCTTAAATAAAAATTCAGATTCCATCATTATTTGAAGGAGATAACGAATTCATATGGTCACACTAAATCTAAATCTAAGTATGCTCCTCAAACCACCTAGGACGCGTAAAATTAATTCATTTAATACTAACTATTATCTAATTTATAACTAATATCTCAATTTGTATGCAAAGAAATTCATCTATTTAAATTGAATTTTTTTTTCTAAAAAAGATTGATCGGGAGAATAAAAATTAATGATAAAATGACCTCTCTCTATAGATATATATATTAAAATTAATTATATACAATAAAAGAGATTCACTAAGTATATTCTAACGTTTATGTTAGTTCTCAAGCAGAGTTCTAATAAATATAAAAAAGATTATCTGAAGGGGAGATACTTAATTATTTATAGAAGTGAATCTAAATAAATGAAGAGAAATTACGTATCTTTTGTGTATTATTGATATAATATAATCAAATTATTTATATATATCTTGGGTCATATTAATTGTTGTGGATTAGAGAATTGCTTAACTTAGATTTTTCTAATGGTCAAATTCACGACTTTAGTATATTAATCCAGCCTGATAATCGTTTGACTTGACTGGAATCCTTTTCTCATTCTTCGTACACTGATCATTTGTGAGGCATATTTTGAACTATGTCATAAACAAATCAATTACTCAATCTATTGGGATAAAATGAAGAAAATCAAACTTCTTCCTCTCTAGGTATTCAAACTTAAAACGTACATAATTTTAATAGGTAAAGTATGTAGTATTTCTTAGAAAAAAAAACTCAATTAAATTCATAATTCATAATTAAAGGATAGTTAGGTGTATAACCAAGCACGCACATTCCCACCAAACTACATTTATTATTGTGAAAAAGTTGAATAACCAAAGCCCTCCTTAGTTTACCATTATCTGTGGTGTTGCTGATATGCGCGTGTTCGTGTCTCTAAAGAACAACTACCTCCTAAGTCCCACCTGTCTACCCCTCCACACTCTTTGAATGCTATGCTTTACAAGTTCTATTTTTAATTGGATAATTCCAACAGACTAACATTTTTTTTATAAAAATTAAATATTTTTATTATTAAATTATTTATTTTGTATTAAGGTTTTTTTTAAAAAGATAATAAGATGATAAAAATACTTAAATTTTTTTTTATAAAATTACTCTTTTTATTTTTATTATCATATCTTTCATGTTTATTTAACATTTAACAATATTTAATGTGAATAACATCAAATAAATCTGAATTTATGAGTGTAAAAATAGGAGCTTTGTCACTGTTAAGATGGTTAGACGAGGGTGTAAATATATAGCCAATAAAAAATTGAAGAATTTTTGACAGCGCTGGCTATAGCTAACTTCCCGTTTATTTATAACCCCATTCCCTCCCTCTGTCTCTCGTCCTCTCTGTTGTAAATTTGCAACCCAAAAACACTTACCTATAGCTTACTTCTCTCTCTCATGGCACCTTCATTTGATCAAAGTACAAGTACAGTTTGTGTAATGGACGCTTCGGGCCACTTAGGCTTCAATCTTGTTCAGCGTCTGCTTCAGAGGGGATACACAGTCCACGCCTCTGTTCAACATGGTCAGCTTCTCTTTCTCAATCATATTATATACACATTACTCTTGATTGTTTCACTCCATTTCATTGGTTTTGAATTTCATAGGTGAAGAACAATTGAATGGGATTACTGCAGATCCCAATAAACTGAAGATTTTTCATTCAGATCCATTTGATTACCACAGCATAATTGATGCGGTAAAAGGCTGCTCTGGCTTGTTCTACACCTTTGAACCTCCTCAAGACCAACCTAACTATGATGTAAGCATCTTCTTCCCTTTCATTTTTCTTTCTTAATTATAATCAAATTCATTCAGATTTCTATTTATTCCTTACTTGGTAATTTGTACCTCAATATAATATTGAATTCAATTAATTTATTCATGCACTTCCGTGCTTGGCTAGTTGGTTGGGTTTCATTTATTCATAGGTGTACTAGTAGTTGGATAATTGCCTGGGTTTCTTTTCCGGTTACTCACTTGTCTTCCTCCTTTTTCTCAAACTCATGGCAATGAAGCAAGCAACTGGACACAGTTGTAGTTAACCAACGTTTGATGCTTCCTATGTCATTGTCGTCAAGGTTACGACTCAGCCACATTCAGATGTTGATGAATTAATCATAGTTAATTAGGTTTCAATAATAAGAAAACTTCTAGACGGCTCTTCAGATTTTCCAAAAATTGACTGAATAAAATATTTATTTGGGAGCATTATTGCGTGGGACTTTCTGACCAAAGTCAGTAAATTGTGCGGAGAAGTTATGGTAAAATGAGCTAATAATTATCTCAGTTTGACCATTGTGTGCTTGAAGTTGAAAGAAAGAAGAATTGAAATGAGACCAATTTTGGTGGTAGGAATATATGGCGGATGTGGAGGTGAGAGCTGCACACAACGTGCTTGAAGCATGTGCTCAAACAGAAACAATAGATAAAGTTGTCTTCACATCATCTGTAACGGCTGTCGTCTGGAGAGAGGATCGCAAGTCCATGGAAATGGATTTGGATGAGAGACATTGGAGCGATGTCAATTTCTGTCGTAAATTCAAGGTATACACAAATTACATTCACGTCGTTTCAACTCTTATTTTTCAGAATTCAATTAACTTAAATGAACTTTGTATTTTAATTCATTTTTTTTATACTTTCAAACAAAGAATTGGTGTTGTATTGCAGTTATGGCATGGGATGTCAAAGACATTAGCGGAGAAGACAGCGCGGGCATTGGCAATGGACAGAGGAGTTAACATGGTGACCATCAACGCAGGTTTGTTGATGACTCATGATTTGTCCATCAAGAGCCCTCATTTGAGAGGAGCAGCTGAGATGTACGAGGATGGAGTCTTCGTTACCGTTGACTTGGACTTCTTGGCCAACGCTCACATGTGCGTCTACGAAGATGTCTCATCCTACGGTCGTTATTTGTGCTTCAACCGCATCATCAACACCCACGACGACGCCGTTAAGCTTGCCTGCAAGTTGACTCCTACAACCTCTTCCTTACCTCAAAGGTCAGTCATCGTGCTCTTTTTGTTCTGTTGCCAACAAATTCTTGCATTATGAAATTAATTATAAATTATATTTTTCTAAGAAATAAAATTATTATTCTTTGTCATTGGTTAATAGATCTTAATTTGTGATTAACTATAAATTTCTCTTTAGTATGCCATTGTTGAGTAATGCTAATAACACAATTTATTCAATTTTGCAGGTAACATATTTGATATATTTTGATTTAAATTCATCTATTTATTTATTTTATTTGTAACTAAGAATAAATAAATCAAAATTTGTATAATGAACATCAATTAGTCACGTATGTTATGGTCTCTTGCTCAATTGCTTATTAATAAGGCATTTGTTTATTTTCTTATGCAGCTATGAGATGAGTAAGAGTTATATCCAACAAAGAATAAGCAACAAGAAGTTGAACAAGTTGATGGTGGAGTTCTCCGGGGAGAGTAGACATGTGTAGGACATTTTCAAACAGAAATGGCCAAGAGATATATTATTATCATCAATATTAATTATCAAGTAAACTAGGGGCAGCTTGCCTTTGCAATGAAAATGCTTTTATTATTTCTCTAAGAAATAATTTGCTGTCTTTTGTTACAATTTACGGTTATGATGCAAACACAGCTTAATTTTAATTACAACTTTTTGGGGAGAAAAAGAATGCAGTTGGATGATAATAACAACAAATTGAGATAGTTGGCAAAAGGACCGCATTTGCATTAATACTGTTAAGAGGGAGAGAGAGAGATATTATGAAGCTGTGCTCAATAATGAATTAAGCATATGTATTTATATTGAAGATATGTATCTTAGTTGATCTATAATTTATTGATCTATCTAAATTTATTACTTATTCTACATAGACTTATCACTTTAACTAACTTATTCACTAACAATCAAGCATAGATATTAAAGATGCCTAACTTATTACAAAAATCATTAACCCGTTTTCTTGAAAGTGCCTTAGTAAATAAGTTAGCAAGTTGATTCCCCAGTTCTAATATGCCTAAGATCAATTACTCCTTCCTAAAGTTTCTGCCTAACAAAATGATAATTAACCTCTATATGTTTTGTTCACTCATAAAAAATTGGATTCGTAGCAATATGAGTGGCAACCCGATTTTCACACAATAACTGCATAACTTTAGAGGACTTAATCCCAAGTTGGCGAAAAAGGTAAGAAATCCACACAAACTCAGATGTAACATGAGCTATAGCTCGATATTCAGATTCTACACTTGATCAAGATACAATAGCTTGTTTCTTACTTTTGTAGGACACAAGATTTCCACCGACAAACACACAATATCCTGAAGTAAATCTTTGATCCATAGAACATTTTGCCCAGTCTATATCAGAATAGCCTTCTACTCTATAATAGCTATGATTTTTGTATAAAATTCCAAGTCAGGTGCCTTTTTCAAATATTTTAATATGTGAATAATTATATCTTAATAAGAGATTCTTGGAGAATTTATAAACTGGCTTACTACACTAACTAGAAAAGAAATGTCAAGCCTGGCAATAGTAAGATATTTCAATTTTTCCACTAACCGTTTGTATTGTTCTGGGTCTTCTAGTAGTTCTTCGTCTTCCAATCCAAGCTTAACATTTGGAATCATAGGGTTATGACACTATTTGGTCCCAAGCAAATCTGTTTCATTCAAAAGATCAAGCAAATATTTTCTCTATGACAAGAAAAATCCTTTTTTATTTTAAGTAATTTCAATATCTAAGAAGTACCAAAGTGCTCCTAGGTCCTTAATTTGAAATTTAGTTTAGAGAAAAGCCTTTAATGTTGAAATGCCCAAACTATCACTGCCAATAATCACAATTTTATCCACATAGATAGCTAGAAGAATACAACTAGATTATGATTGTTTATAGAAAACAGAATGATTATGATCACTTTTCTGCATCCCAAATTCCATGACCATATCGTTAAATTCTCCAAACCAGGCCCGAGGAGACTGTTTCAATCAGTACAAAGACTTTTTCAATTTGCACACTTTATCTTTTTCATACTCTTCCTGAGCAACAAAACCAAGTGGTTACTCAATATATACTTCTTTAAGTAGATCACCATGGAGAAAAGCATTTTTCATATCAAGCTGATGAAGAACCTAGTTTTGAGAAGTAGTAAGAGAGATAAATAAATGAACAAAAATAATCTTAGTCACATGAGAAAAAGTTTCAGAATAATTGATGCCATAAGTCTGAGTATACCCCTTTGCCACTAAGTTAGCTTTCAATCGAGTAACAGAACCATCCGAATTAACTTTCATAATAAACACTCATTTGCACTTAATAGGTTACCATGTGGTAAAAACACAACATCCCAAGTCTAATTGGCCTCAAGAACCATCATTTCTTCCTCCATAGCAGCAAGCCACCCATCATGAGAAAGTGCATCTGAAATTGACTTAAGAACAGTAATAGAATCTAACGAGGCAATAAAGCATTATGATAAAATAAGTAAAGATGAATAAGACACAAAGATAGAAATCAAATAAGGGTGATTATGGGTACCTTTCTAAGTGCAACTACAAATGCTTTTTCATTAAGCAATAGGCAAGTCACGATCAGAGGACACAAGAAGTGGATCTTGTGAGGAAGAAGTCGACAAAGGAGACGAAGCTAATGGGATGTCTATAATAGGCACTTTACTTGGTCTCTCAATAATGGTAGAAGGACAAACTGTATCTGGTACCTGCACTCTACTAGAGTAAACATACTTAATGAAAGGAGAAGTCCAAGTTTTAGTGGAAGAGACTTGACAATCCTAAAGAGTGGAATGCATAAGGAAATGTTCATTAACAAATTTAGAATCTAACACTGAGCAAGAAGACTCAGAAGATCCAAAAAATGGAATGGACTCAAAGAAATTAATATCAGAAGAATTAACATAAAGACCTAATTTAGAGGAATAACATCGATATCCCTTTTGAGTTCAAGAATATCCATAAAAGACGTATTTCAAAGATTGAGGATCTAACTTAAAAATTTGAAGACGATGATCTTGAACAAAACATGTGCAGCCAAAAATACGTGGAGTGAGAGGAAACAATGCCTAAGAAAGAAATAAAAGAGAATAAGGTACCTACCTATCAAGAATCGAAGATGGCATACGATTGATCGAAAAACAAGCTATAGCAATCGCATATGCCTAGAACACCTTAGACATTTTCATTTGAAACAAGAGAGCACGAGCTACCTCCAATAGGTGATGATTTTTTATTTTAGCTACTCCATTTTGTTATGGAGTAACTGCATAAGATGACTAATGAATTATATCGTTCTATAACAAATAAGAAGAAAATTTTGCTGAAAATTATTCTTTAGCATTATTACTTTGAAAGTTGCATATAGGTGTTTGGAATTGATTTTTAATTTTGGCATGAAAGGCATAAAAAATATCAAACAATTCTAATCGATTTTTCATTAAATAAAGCCAAGTGACTCTCGAATAGTCATTAATAAAAGCAACAAAATAATGATAATCAAATTTGGAAATAACAGGACAAAGACCCTAAATTTTTGAATGTACTAACTCAAAAGGGGATCCAACCTATTTATTGACCTGAGGAATATAAGAATAATGATGTTATTTAGCAAACTAACATGACTTACAATTTAAAGTAGAAACAAAACTTAAACTAGGATACAATTTCTTTAAATACGCTAAACAAGGATGACCCAAGCAATAATGTAACTGATATGGAATGAGGGTAGTAGATGCAACAATTGGCTGAGGGACTTTTTCATCAATCATATACAACCTACCAGATTCATATCCCCTACTAAAAATCTTTTTCATCAAAAGATCCTGAAAAACATAATGTTAACCTTAAAAGATATTGTTAACCCCAAATGACTTTTTATTAGTTTTGAATGTTGAAAAGCAACTGAAAAGACAATATTATATTTTCTTGAACTAACACTATTTTTCAGAATGTTTTATTCATTTTCAGGAATTCTTTGATTCAA